>WWET01002725.1:169236-184774 GCA_011038615.1 Limnodynastes dumerilii | reverse complement strand
TCCATACCACCACTTCTAAATGTCCATACCACCACTTCTAAATGTCCATACCACCACTTCTAAATGTCCATACCACCACTTCTAAATGTCCATACCACCACTTCTAAATGTCCATACCACCACTTCTAAATGTCCATACCACCACTTCTAAATGTCCATACCACCACTTCTAAATGTCCATACCACCACTTCTAAATGTCCATACCACCACTTCTAAATGTCCATACCACCACTTCTAAATGTCCATACCACCACTTCTAAATGTCCATACCACCACTTCTAAATGTCCATACCACCACTTCTAAATGTCCATACCACCACTTCTAAATGTCCATACCACCACTTCTAAATGTCCATACCACCACTTCTAAATGTCCATACCACCACTTCTAAATGTCCATACCACCACTTCTAAATGTCCATACCACCACTTCTAAATGTCCATACCACCACTTCTAAATGTCCATACCACCACTTCTAAATGTCCATACCACCACTTCTAAATGTCCATACCACCACTTCTAAATGTCCATACCACCACTTCTAAATGTCCATACCACCACTTCTAAATGTCCATACCACCACTTCTAAATGTCCATACCACCACTTCTAAATGTCCATACCACCACTTCTAAATGTCCATACCACCACTTCTAAATGTCCATACCACCACTTCTAAATGTCCATACCACCACTTCTAAATGTCCATACCACCACTTCTAAATGTCCATACCACTGCTTCTAAATGTCCATACCGCCACTTCTAAATGTCCATACCACTGCTTCTAAATTTCCACATTGTTATTTAATAATTACTTTATTTTCTTAAAACATAAGTAAAAAAAACTCTGGTAAAATTTCTAGCTTACTTATTTCATTGGAACGCTAAAACCTTTATTTACGCCTCATGTTTCATTCTTAAATTTATAAGAATTGTAAATATAGTATCAACGTTTTAGAAAGTTATGTTTCTTATGCAAGCAGATAGATTCCTTTCCTGTGGTGCCAACGTTTATTTATAAATATTTAGATTTCAAAAGGTGCCTGTGTTTTATTAGGTGGACTGAAATGATTTATAGGTGATTTTTTTAATATGCTGGCATTATGCAACTACCTGTGTGGGACACCATGTTTCTCTAAGAACTGAATAGTTAAAAAGTGCAACTTGCCAAATATTCCATAGAGAGGGTAAACATACACTATCACAGAAAATCTTCCAAGCTCTAGGTTGTCCTAAAAGGACATGTTTAAAGATCTGTCCTAGATTTCATTGTTGTCATGTATCTTATTGAATATGCAATGCAATATTTTGAATTTTTTTCCTTACAGTGTTTTTCAAAGGTGTTAGAATTTGTTACACACAAAATTCAATATTTTGCTTATTTTGCAGATTTTCATTTATTATTTTATGAGTTAGTCTCCTTTTACAAACAAGTTATGAACAGCTGAAATATGAATTATTTAAAATGCCAGTCTATCTACAGCCCCATGGGTTAATTTCCTTGGCAAAAAAAAGCATAATAACATAAAAGAAAGTTAATTACTAGCTTGCAAATTTTAAATGCACCATTTAATTTTAATTTGCAAGAAAGAATGAATTCTGAACCTCATTCTGTACTTTTATAATAATACAATCAAATGATTTTCAACTGATGCAGTACAAAAAAATAAGTACAGTAAGTTCTTTTGTTATAACTTGCTCTCTGTATGCAAGTTGATTACTACCAAAAAAAAAGAAATATATACAAGCATTTAAGAAATTCAATATCCTTAGGAGTAATAACTAACTAAATACTTCAACATGAAGAGACTGGTAACAGTAGAACTGGGTACACACTATAATAAATTTTGTGCAAGGAAATTTATTTAATAATTTCACTAACGACTATTAGCAAGCCAATTCATATGCGCTACATACGATTTACCAACTGCTCTAGGATTTTCTTCTTGCTTTAACATCTGCCCTTCTGACATTGTTGCAAAACTTATATGCAGCACTTGGAGGCCTGGAGTGCATTACAATAGGTAATGTAGAGCATGAGGTGTTGGGGGAACCTGATGGCGACCATTAAAGCTAACCATTAAAGCTCCCACCAGTTCTGTTATGTTAGGGCTTACAAAGATCCCCTCTTTGATCTTTGCATCCCTGATCCTCATGAGTTTCTTTCTTACATGTGCAAATATAAGCCCATTTTGATCCTTTGCTTTGATAAAGTACTTTCCAAGACTGAGTTTTATATGGAGCGGAGCTTGATATTCTTTCTCAGAATCAACAAGTGGTGCACTGACAATATTCCTTTTTCCCAGGGTTAGTGATGTTTGCTTTGGCCATCGCTTCTGAACGTAATGGTATTTCCAGTTTCTGCTGTCCCACGCATACAGAAAACAACAGTTGCAAAACCAAGTTTTAGTTACAGCAGAGGACAAATGACTCTTAAGTCACCACAGACATTCTATTTGTGTTTTTCATATTTGATTTTATTCAGGAGGATTTTCATGTTATCATGTGTTTCTTTCATAGCAGCAGAATGAGCTAGTGGTACTAAGGGTAACTTATTGCCATTGTGGAGTAGCATAGCTTTTAAACTAACTTTAAAAGAATCAATAAAGAAGCCAATGCTCTGTTTTGCACTTGTGACCAAGTGCGTTCATAACAGAATTAACATTATGGCAAAAGACACATCCACGTTCAAGGGCAAATAAATCCTTAGAGCCACTATGTCTCTGGTTGAAAACATATACTTTTATGTCATTGAGATTGAGATTTTAGCCTTTCAATCAGGAACCTAAAAGTTTCGCTTGACTTTTAGACAGCTTCAAATTTCAGACAAGGCCATTGAGATCTCTTTGGGTAACTAAACATGGTTCAGGAGATGAATGGGGAGTTTCAAAGTTTGAGTCAAGACTTATAGATTGTGACCATGCTCTACATGCTCAATTTCTCATTCTCATCAACTTTTCTGGAGGTTTTGACACAGGCCAGTGGTGCACCCAGGGGGTGGATTCTGGTTGCCCAGAAACCCCACACATTGAAAATAAAGAAAAAAAATAAAAAAAAATTGAAAAAGTGCAGTGGCTCTGAGGGGTACACAAAAGGGCCATGGCTTTGCGGCTATGTGAGGCAGACTGACATTAAGGAAGATGGCAATAGCCTGTGCTGCAATAGGGAAGCAAATGTAGGATGGTAAATGGGTCACAACAAATTCAACAGTGCTTATACACTGACACACACTTTTAAGTTAATTGAGTAATGTGCTCAACTATTGCTATTAGATCTGTACCTTCAATATAAAACTACTATTTTAATTTGTGAAAGAAGTCACTTATAAATCACCTACAATAAAATATCAAAAACAGGACATATGCCAATAACGATGAAATTTCCTAAGGTAGAATTTTTATTATTTTCAAATATAAGATAGTAAGATCATATTATCAGTATAGTCATTTTACATATCTTTTTTTATTTTTTTTAACAGTGCCATCATATTAAGTATCTCTTTACAATTTTAAACAGTCCTTCATTTCAACCTCTACCACCTTACACTCTAATTTCCTAACACACACACATACACAGGCTAGGGTGTAATTTTTTCCCTGTGTGGCATGACAATGGGGATGGGGTGGAAGCAGAGCTTGCTCGGGATGGGGGTAGAGCTTATTTGTCCCATTTGCATGCTCCAAAATGTTGGGAGGTATGCTAATATACTCCACATGTATTACATGAATTGGAAACTCCGCTTTCAAAATCCTGCGTTTGCCACTGCAGGCATTTCTTCACTTTAAGCACAGGCCTTATGGCAGGTGATAAATTAGGGTATGTCACAGTGAGCTTTGACTTAGAAGTGATGCCTGTTCATCAGAGATAAGTAGCAGTCTGTATAGTGGTCTTTTGGTTTCCTTCAAATTTTAAATTCATGTGCTGAGAACCATTGAGTGTGGGCCTCCGGTCCGAACGGCTGATTTTCGAATCAGCCGGTTTCTCCCAGCCAGTTGCGAGCTGTCTGGGATTTCGATTGCATATGCCTCAATGAGGCATAGCAATCGATCCACGGAGCACCGAAAGCTCTGTGCTCCGAAATGGTAAGTAAAAATAGTCCCCACTCCTTTCCCTAATTCTAACCCTAACCCTCCCCTCTCACTACCCTAACCCTCCTTTCCTGGCAGCCTGACCCTAACCCTCCCTTACTTGCAGCCTGACCCTAACCCTCCATCTCCCATAGCCTGACCCTAACCTTCCCTCTCCTGCAGCCTGACCCTAACCCTCCCTACCCCGAACAGATAGTTTACTCACCTGTCCTTTGGTCCGGCGATATCAGCGACGGAGGTGCAGCGGAGGGATATCGCCGCTTCCGAAGGTGAATGGGTGAAGTATGCCGAACAGCATACTCATCCATTCTAAAAAAGAAATAGAAACTCTGCATTATTTCAAATAGGGACATCCAAAAAGGAACTTTCAGATGTCCCAATTTCAGAAAGCAGAGTTTCTTAGCGGGGGGTGACAACGAGAACCATTTTTACCAACTTTTGGGGAGTCTGACACAAGTGATACAGCAAACATGAGGGGCACAGTCCTACTTATTCAAATACAGCAGGTAGCATACAGACATAGGGCAACCTAGCTCAATATGTGATGCCCCCGGGATTTGTAGGATGGAGCTGTTTCCACAATATTGTGGGACTGTGTATTAAGGCATGGGTCTCTTGTGCAGTGTTGTGCACAGGGTTGCTTAGGCAGGTTGCTAGGCAACTGATGCGAGGCAGGGGTGAGTGGCATGAGGGGGCCTTCTGGAAGGATCTGGGAAGTGGCACTTAAGTACGTAGGTTGAGTCCGTTAGGGGTGGCAGTTGGTGGCAGCAGTGTTAGAGAGTGGACGTGACATTGAGGTGGAGAGGATACTATAGGGAGAAAACAACATCGTGGTGTGTTATTTGAGTACTAGCAGTGAGAAGAGAGATTGTAGTGAGGATTGTCGGAGATGCAGATTGTGGGAAGAGTCGGTAGCTGTGGTCGGAGAGTGACGGAGGTGCAGATTATAGGAAGAGTTGGTGGCCCTGATCGAAGTGTGACGGAGGTACAGTTTTTGAAGAGGGTAGGTGTCGGTGAGAATGACAGCGGAGCATATTGGGCCGACTGTCAAAGGGGCATCAGAAGTTAAAAGGAGAGTGAGAAAGGAGAAGAGAACTTCGGGGAACTGTATAAGGTGTTAATTCTGCGAATTTATTGGTTCAACTGTAAGTTTTATTTATTGAGTCAGAGACAAATCTTCTCACAGTGTAAAGGGGTAAAGTGTAACAACACGGAATGTTTCCTAGGCTCAAGGTCTGATGTTAACTTACAGTAGTTATAAAAATGATTTCATATATTATATTCAATTGTATTTTCAGATGTGCATGTATTGGTTCATTGAAATGAAATTTTGTTTGTAGTAATTGTTTGTAAATTTATAACTAAAAACATAGGGATTAATGAGAGAGGAGGAATTGTTTAGTCTTACATATATTCTTGATTCTTTAAGAAGAATTCATTCAGTAAAATATCATTTAAAAAGCAAATCTGTTGTCAGTATTCTCAGAGTCATTTCTTATTCTATTTCACCTCTCTGCAATTCCTTACTTTGACCTGTAACACTCAGTCATCCCACATGTAGCTATATGAACATAAAATTGCGTATATACTAGAAATGGCACTTTTTATATGCACTTCAGTCACTATGCAAAAAACTAGAGTGGGGAAACAATTTAGCAAAAAAATTTATGTATTTTATTTACAGCTACATAACAGGCGAGCAGCATTTTTCTAACTTTTGTTTAGTGATGCTAAATGCTAACACAATAGCCTTAAATATGTTGTGTAGTGTCAGCCCCCTGACATGACCTTTTGGCCAGAGCAAATATTTTGCTGTATCATGTGCGTACTTAGGTCTATATTCACATCTGTATCTTGTGCACCTTTATATTGACTACTTCTCTCCCATAATACGCCTCTTTGAATGCAAGTGGTTGTGAAGCGAGCTTCTTTCCGGGCTGAACTGCCTGCAATTGTGTGTGCATCAATTATGAGCATTCACAATGCAAACTTGCACCTAGTTACACTACATTAATGGGCATGGATTTGCCCCATAGTGTGCACATTGAGTTAGAATGTTTTTACAGTCCCTTTGTTTAAACATTGTTGCTAGGCAACCAGGTTTCTGAGCTACAGTCACATCTCTTTACTACTCTTATGCTGAGATATAATGAAATCTAACTTACACACAGCCAATATCTTACACTGAAGGAAGGGAGAGGAAATGAAGAAAGTAGAAATAAATCGGACAAAGTACTCGTATATTGCATCAAACATGCAGCACCAATTTATATAAACCCATGCAGACTCAACTATGAATCAGGTCCATAGCCTCCAGCAGACAAAGTTTAATAATCCCCCTATGTATTCCAATGATGAGTACTCAACACCACAGGTGGTCCAGAGCTGAATTCTAGTCCCAGCCCAGCCCTGTATAAACCAAAATACGAAGGATTCTCTGCACTTACAAAAGATTATTTTTATATTATATATTATTAGTGCCACTTAACAACTTATATGAAAGTTCATAAAGCAATAAAACAACAAGTGTGTTAGACAGCAGCAGATAGGTTGATTTAGTTCAGTAGTATATCATCATACCATGATGCTCAAGATCCCGGTATACAGTTTAACATATAAAATTGTTGCCATATAGAACAGATGCACCTTTTATGGATTTCAACACCCCCCCGCAGCCCCTACTTCTTTAAGGTGTTTCTGCAAACTTCAATAGGTCACCCATGGTCCCGTCATAGACTAATGTGTGATGTCATAGACTGATGTTTTCACAAAGTGTCGTTCAGGATTATCTTGTGCGGTTGGTATTTTCTGCATGTGAAACAGGAAATGTCCCCTCCATCAAGGTCATAGTTTGTGTTGCTTTGTCTTTGCTGCGTGTCTGGGAATATGGTGTATTATTTCCAATGCAGTGGTCAGCGGACATTCTACGATCATGATCATTGTCTGATTTTAATTGTAATTCTATAATGCTAAGAGTCAACTCAGTGTCTGCTCCATGATCAGCCTCATTTATGTGACTCAGACAGAGTTGATGATTCAGAGGCATGATTTAGAGTCCATTTCATGAGTATCCTCTTCGTCTGACTCTGACAATGGTTATAAATCCTCAAAATGATCCAGGGTTTGTGCCATGATCATTTTTCAGAAGATAAATCGGAGTTCATTTTATGAATGTCAGGGCTTATAACCTCTTTGTCCAAATACAGAAGGTTTTTGTCAGGCTCCGAGGAAGAATCTATCAAGATTATCACTCCCCCCGCCCCATTCCGGAATCTTTACAATGGTTGTTTTACCTCCATAAGAGATGTTGACATCCATCTTTCTGTTGAGCATGACAGTCCTAGCCACTTGTCTTGTTTATCCAACCAAAAGAAATTCAGATTTTCAGGCTGATTTCTATATGACCTCCTGTTTTTATAAGCCATCCCTACTACATGAGCAAGTCATCAGCAAGAACAGTTGATAAGAAACCAGACAATTTCATATCATCCAGTAGGTCAAGGGTTAAAATGTTTCAAGAAGTTTTCTTATATTGATAATACTACAGTATATAGCACTCATTAGAGACGAGTTTGTTTAATTGGAAAACAAATGTAACAGAAATAAGAATATTACCTCATAACACCACACCTATAATAGCATTAATCCCACATATTACAACAATATCCCATCAATCCCACAATTCCCAACATAATATTGCAATATCCTACTCCACTCTCAAACACTATAGTAATGCTCCAAACCAAACAAAACTGGAATAACCCTCATTTATTGTAATAACAGATGATAATTCTAGAACACATGGCAATAATATAGCAAGCCCAGCTACAGCAATAACTCCATATTTCACCCCCACAAATGACAGCAATTCTTTCTCCATCAAGACAGTAGTCCAGCCTAATACAGAAATACCCACTACAGATAGTTAGCATACAACCCAGCCCCCACACTCACATATATTACAAACATATTCCATGGAAAAATACCCGATATAAACAGCCCCCCCACACACACGCACACATATATATTACAAACATATTCCATGGAAAAATACCCGATACAAACAGCCCCCCCCACACACACACATACACACATATACACATATATTACAAATATATTCCATGGAAAAATACCTGATACAAACAGCCCCCCCACACACACATACACACATATACACATGCATACACATACATATACACATACATTACAAACATCTCCTGATGTACTGGCATAGGAACTGAGAAGTGGTCTGTGGTCAACACCTACAGAACCATTCCTTTATTGGGGGTGTCTTGCTAATTGCCTATAATTTCCAACTGTTGTCTATTCCATTTGCACAACAGCATGTGAAATTGATTGTCAATCAGTGTTGCTTCCTAAGTGGACAGTTTGATTACACAGAAGTGTGATTGACTTGTAGTTACATTGTGTTGTTTAAGTGTTCCCTTTATTTTTTTGAGCAGTGTATTTATATTTATATTTTTTTTTAATTTTTTTTTACGGGAATACCTCTTTTGGACAGCCCCTCCACACACATACATTTTTAATTCAGACAGCTCTCCCTGCATGCACACTACAGTAATGCAAATGCAGTACATTTTTTCCAATTCACAGATCTAAAAGGAGTAAGGCTTGTTACTGGGCATGGCTTATTTGCTGAAAAAGTGGCACTATACCATGCCAATGTATACCACCACATTCCGAATGGTGGTGGTATACACATAGACATATAGAGTATTAGGGTATCTATCACTGGTCTATAACATATAAAAATATACTTGATTCAACAGACCTTTCAAAATCAATACATTTTATATAAAGTTATAAAGAAAATGGAAACGACTTCCAAAGCTTTCATCAGTTAAATTTAGAATGATAGTTCACTAGTTGCTGCTGTATCTCTTTTCTTTCCCTCTCTTGCATAAATAGAGAATTATTTGGGCATGAGTGCACTTGAATAACATAATGCTAATGATCATTCCAATCATATTTAGCAGCATGGAGAACAAATAAGTTGATTGATTTATAAAGAGGTTTCTGCTTCTGGAATGAAATATTCAAGATGAAAATATGACAGCATAGTACAGCAAGCAGTTCAGGCTTGAAATACGCATAATGGACCTGATCCAGACTTAAGGGCATAGGGCTGGATCCAGACTTAAGTAAGTGCTTGATCTCAGTGTGGTTCGATTTACCAGTATCCTGGAATTTTCTATCCACCGGTCCTGCTGTAGTCTCTACAGTGCTGAGAGTTCCTTTCACCTCAAAGATATTTGGTGGTCAGCGATGGAAACATCGGTCAAGCCGCGGTGCAGATGCAGTGATCAGAGGTCAAAGTCTATCTTTCAACACCTCCTCCGTCCAGGCCAGCGAGCAAGCTGCAGTGTGAGTTCAGGACCCGCACTCGTGGGCGTCCCCACGTTGTGGGTCTCGTGCAGTCAAAGCAAATAGGTTTTGGAAAGGCTCCAAGAGGCTAATAATAGCTGTGTCAAAACAAATAGAAACGCTGTATATGTCGACGCGTTTCGTCCTATCAAGGACTTTCTCAAGACAAAAATGAAAATTGTTTTTTTTAGTTAAACTTGTAGCATGCTTCCATTGCTTGTGTGAGACCTTAAGATACTAATTTTGTTTAGGTCAAATTTTTGTAGATATTTATTATTTTAATATTTATGTTATAACAGCTTTTGAAAGCTAAATTGTTCTTTCTTAACCCTTTAATAAGTATTTATAATTTTAATAATTTTCAAAATTTTAGCATATTGCAATTTTTAACACATTTTTTGGTTACTTTTGTTAATTATAAAACAAAGAAAATCTGCTTCTTAACTGAATCATTTAATGTGTTGCTTTGCTTAGCCATGAATCATGGGGATATTAAAGATCCTAAATATACGCACGGTTCTCAGTTGGGAAAGAAAGCTGTTCCTAAATATACGCATATGGATAAAAGAACGTTCTTAGCTCCTGAGAAACTAGGGTTGTGGTTAGCATTTTTCTTTAGGATCTGTGAATCGTTCTTACTGATCTGCTCTATGGGCCTGATCCAGAGCTACGCTGTGCCGTGGTTCGTATTTACGGTCAGTGTATCTCTAATGCACTCCCCAGACACTCCCCCTGTGGCCGGCGTATTTACACACTGTTACGCCGGCTGAAGGCTACCCTAACTTCAGCCAGCGTAACAGAGTGTAATTACGCCGGCCACATGTTCGTAACTCTCTAACCCTACCCCTTAATCCTAATTTTAATGTCTCCCCCACTGCCTACCTTCCGTAACTACAGCGTAGTTATGGTGCTCCCTGCCCCTTCCTCCGTAACTATGCTGTAGTTACGGAAGCATGATCCTGCACAAAGTTTTTTTTTCTTTATGCCGGGCAACATCTGCCCGGAGCATGCGCAGATCGGCAGAAACCACGGCGGCGCCCATAGCTCTGGATCAGGCCCTATGCGTATATATTTAGGAACGTTCCTAAATTCTTTCTTAAGTGTAAATCAGGTCAATGGTGAGGGAGCCATTTGTAAGCATGCTTATCTCTGTCTGCTATCAGATCTGGTGTAATTTTTTGGACACATCCTTGCTGTACACTGACTCCTCCTCTCCTCTCCTACGATGCGCCCTTCACGCAAGCCGCTACAGCTTAATTCATGTTAGGCTTTAAATGGTGTGCAATTGCTTGCGATTCAGTTTTGAGTACACCGTAATACACTACTTGAGCAGGTGTCCACTCATCTCTGAATTGGGTCTATTTGCTTGCTGTTATTATGCAGTTCACTATTCTGTACCTAACCCTGAGGAGACTGTATTGCTCTTTGATTAGTAAGTTCACCTTTGGGAAAACCATTGCATTCATTATGTTTGGTTTCTTTATTCATATCCCGCACTTGTTCTTTGCAATACATTTGAGAATAAAATAAATAAAATGTGGTATATTAGGCATCCAATTAACTGTGAAATAAAATAATTTAGATGTACAATGACATCTTTTCTTGGCAACTATAAATTATATTTCCTGTCCATCATTCCTAAAATGTTCACTTAAGAATGTATTCCTCTAGTTTGCAGGTAAAATGAAATATAAAATTGCTTAGCATAAAATACTTTTTCTTGCTTCCAAAAGAGGATCTTGTCCTTTTTTATGAAAGGAAAATGATAAATCAGTATTCCATGTGAGGCAGAAGAAAACCGACTTCGGTTCCATAGCAACGAGGTGGGAATCGAGACTGGGTGGGAGGGAGCGAGGGACTCGCGCTGTGATCCCCATCTATCTGACACATGTGCAGGCAGCTGTCAGAGGTGATGGGATTTAGGACCAGATTTACTAAGGTGTGGGAAAGAAAAAAAGTAAATGTTGCCCATCACAATCAATCAGATTCTAGCTGACATTTTCTAGTATGTAATAGGAAAATGAGAGCTAGAATCTGATTGGTTGCTATGGGCAACATCTCCACTTTTCCTTTCCCGCAGCTTAGTAAATCTAGCCCTTATTCTATGAGTGATGAGTACTGTTTACAAATAGATGGCCAGCATCTGCAATGTTTGTTTAGATTTTTAACACAGGTGTAGAGGAGACATATTCCTTATTAACTCTTAACAACCACTCACTTATATTCTTTAAACTAGATCCACCTAGACAAGTTGTTATAGAGCAGGGGTTCTTAAACCTGTCCTCAGGCACCCCTAACAATGCATTTTGTCCAGGTTTCCTCATAATCACAAGGGATGTTGACCGGATTCACAACCCCGAAATGTTTTACTTACGTGCCTATTTTTCAGATTATAGCTACTACGCATTCGTAGTAACTATTTTACACCATCTACGTAGCGTCTCGTTACATAGATTTCGTACATGCGGACTTTAAAAACAGAAGTTAGACATTAAAGACTTTAATGTTACGTAGATAGCGTAAAACAGTTACTACGCATGCGTAGTAACTATAATCGGAAAAATAGGCACATACGAAAAAAAATTTGTGAATCCGGTCCGTAATGAGTGCCACTTATGGATCTTTTCATATGTATGTCAGTAAGCACACCTGTGCTCCAGCAAGGAGACTTGTAAAACATGCACTGTGAGGGGTCCATGAGGATAGGTTTAAGAACCAATGTTATAGAGGTCCCAAGATTAGTATCACACTAATCAAGAGAGGTTTATATTTGATTCAATCATATTACATTTTGACATTTTGTTTTACAGATGATCTCATCCAGTCCCCTGACAAAATGTCTTAGTAATAACATAACATGTTCAAAAGGCACAACTTTATAAAGCTATTATAATAATATAAAAGCAATAATAATAAACTGAAGAATAGGAGATTCATAATACAACCTCTCAGAGCAATGTGTGCAAATGATAGGAGCTTAGGAAATAAAATCCCTGAACTAATTGCAATAATGTCAAGGGATAATCTGGATATTGTGGGAATCATAGAATCATAGTACAATGAAAATCATGATTGGAACCTAGCTATACCAGGTTATAATTTATTTAGGAAGGATAGAATAGGAAAAATTGGAGGAGTCGTATTAATGTATGTTAAGGAAGGGTTAAATTCAACTTTAATAGGGAGCATTGGAGAAAAAACTGAGGTGCTTTGGGTAACCATAGAAACCCAGGGGGGTTATTCTTCGTACTGGAGTGATTTGTAGGCCACCAGGGCAAGAAGAGGAAATGGACAATGTCCTATTGCAAGAAATTGCTAAAATGGCATTAAAAGGAGAGGTAATAATCATGGGAGATTTTAATCTACCTGATCTAAACTGGAGTGAGTCTTCAGCAAGCTCTACTAGAAGTAGGGACATTTTAAATTCATTACAGGGAGTGTGCCTTAAGTAACTGGTGATTGAGCCCACTTGCAAAGAGGTCATCTTAGATTTGGTACTTATAAATGGTGACAGAATCTCAGAAGTAAGTGTAGGTGAGGACCTAGGATCCAGTGACCATCAAGCAGTATGGTTTACTATAATGACTTAGAGAGACATGTGCCACACAAAGACCAGGGTGCTATACTTTAGGAAGGCTAATTTTGTGGAAATGGGGAAATGTGTAAGTGATTCTTTGGCAGAGTGGAGGCACATGAAAGAGGTACAGGAGCAGTGGGGAAATATAAAAAATACATTTTTAACAGCAACAGACATTTGTATAAGAAAAGTTAGGAAAAACCCCAGAAAAAGAAAGCCAATGGGGTTTACAAAAGAAGTAGCAACTTTAGTGAAAGCAAAAAAGATGGCCTTTCAGAATTATAAGCAAACTCAAAATAATGATGTCAGGGATGAGTATTTAGCAAAACAGAAGGAGGTTAGAAAGATTATCAGAGCAGCAAAGGCACAAACTGAGAAAAAACTGTCCCACTCAGTATGAAAAAGGGACAAAAGCTTTTTTAGGTATATAAATGAAAGGTGAAAAACTAGAGAGGGTATCGTAAGGCTCAAAACAGAGAGTGGGATTCTCGTTGAGGGTGAAAGGGCTATGGCAGATCATCTTAACAAGAATTTCTGTTTAATTTTCACAAAAGAAAGAGAGGGGAAGGGTCCACTTTTAAATGGGAGGGCTATTAATACAATGGGGAAATTACTACAACTTTCACTGAGGAGCATGTATTAAAAGAACTCTCATAGCTGAAAGTGAACAAATCAATGTGACCAGTTGGGATGCATCCAACGATACTAAAAGAGTTTAGAGGGGTGCTGGCAAAACCATTAACTAAATTATTCAGTCAGTCACTAATAACTGGGGTATTTCCTAAGGACTGGAAAATAGCAAATGTCGTCCCTCTGCATAAAAGTGGAAGTAGAGACGAAGCATCAAACTACCGACCAGTGACTCTAACATCAGTAGTAGGGAAATTGATGGAAACACTGTTAAAGGAACAAATTGTACAGTATCTTAAATCCAGTAACTTACAGGATCCCAAGCAGCATGGATTCACTGGGGGAAGATCATGTCAAACAAATCTTATTGAATTTTTTGACTGGGTCAGTAAAGTATTAGATAAAGGGGGAGCTGTAGACATAGCTTATCTAGATTTTAGTAAGGCATATGGCATTGTGCCACATTGCTGACTGTTAAATAAGCTGGAAACTTTTGGATTGGACTTAAAGATAGATGCATGGATACGATCTTGGTTACAGGATAGGCAACAGAGGGTTGTAGTAAATGGAATCTCTCCTGGGGATGGTAATGTAACCAGTGGAGTACTCCTGGGTTCTGTACTTGGACCAATACTATTTAATATCTTTATAGGTGATATTGCCTGTGCAGATGACACAAAGATATGTAAAAGGGTAGACATGCCAGGAGGGCTACAGAAAATGAAGGATGATCTAAGTAGACTGGAGGAATGGTCAAGAGTGTGGCAACTGCAGTTTAATGCCAAAAAGTGCAAAATGACGCACTTGGGGCACAAAAACCCAAAAGCTCAGTATATCATTAATGTAGCTCCATTAGAAACTACTGAGGAGGAAAGGGATCTAGGGGTCATTATTTCATGTGACTGCAATATCTCCAGAAAGACATAAATACATTAGAGACTGAGAAGAGCAACTAAAATGGTTCATGGCCTGTGTCACAAAACATACCAAGAAAGGCTAGAGGAACTAAACATGTATAGCTTGGAGCAGAGAAGGGAGAGGGGGGACATGATAGCAGCTTTCAAATACATCAAGGGTTGTGACCAGCTAGAGGAGGGTACCATTATTCAAAAGAAAAGGTGTAATAGAACACAAGGGCATGAATACAAACTGGAGGGTGGTAGATTCAAAGGAAATGTGCGGAAAAATTACTTCACTGAAAGGGTGATAGATAAATGGAATATTCTCCCATCTGAGGTGGTTGAGGCCAATACAGTAGAACAATTTAAACATGCCTGGGATAAATATAAGGGTATCCTAAATTGTAAACCAAATTGAGGGTAAATAGGGTCTAGGGTCAGTATAGGTTTAAATAAACAAATGGGCAGACTAGATGGATATCTGCCGTCACTTTCTATGTTTCACTTTCTTTCAACATTTTCCTCCTAGTTTGGAAGTGAGTGTAGTTAGGAACAATTGCAGGGTTGGATCCAGAATCAATAAAGACAGTCGACTTATGTATGTTGTGTGTAAATGGCTGTCAGTTGATACTATACATGCAATGCTGGGTTCCGTGTGAAATTCAGTCTCTGGCGGTGGGCCGGCTGACCCCCCCCACCATGCGTATATGCATGGTGGGTGGGTATAGGAATGGTAATCGTACAGTACAGGTGTTCCAAAGCCCAGGACCAGATTAACCGTGGGGCTAATGGGACTAGAGTCCCAGGCCTCCATCTAAAAATAGGTCCCCACACACCTCCAGGCCTGCCACTACAGCGCATAGGGATGAATGTCAGGGACTGCCATTCTCCTCCAAATCATAATATATAGTGTGAGCCCTTGATCATTTTCAGCCCCAGGCCCACATGGCCCTCAATC
>WWET01002725.1:114702-147415 GCA_011038615.1 Limnodynastes dumerilii | reverse complement strand
GGATCCAGACCTAAGTGCTTGTTACGTTTCATCACGTAGCGTATTTACGCTAGCGTATTTTCTAAGCACTCCCCTCGCTTGTACATACTTTGGCCGTGTTACGTTTGCCAAACCCTACCTTAACTTTTCAAAGCGTGACTACTGACGTACGTAAAGGCTACACGTGCCTAAGCACGCCCATACTGTACGATTTAAATGCCTTACTCCGCCTCCAAAGCGCAATTATGGGTGTCATATAAATGTCACACCCCTTCGTTCGTAGTTACGCTGTTGATACGTGGCTGGCATGTACGTTCAGAGTTACGTGGCGTAACATCTGTCGCACGCATGCGCAGTAAATACTAATGGGAAATTTTACGGCGTAAAATCGCTCGTGTACGTAGTTAATGATCTGGCACTTAATGCTTATGACTTGGATTACCAGACAATTTTTCTATTATTTGACGTCTTTCATTTTAACAGATATAAAGAAAGTACAGAATAATGGAATATACCCATATTCTTATTTCTCATTATACTGTACATAAAAGTGTGATCAGTACAACATAGTCATATGTACTAATTCTTACTATTAGTGGGGGAACAGCGCCAGTTAACCAAAATGGAAGAAATAAATAGTTGAGATCACAAGCTAACAAAGGTGGCGATGAACCTATAGACAACAATGGAAATAATTAAATAGATATAGCCACGCTCACCAACTATGTAAAAGAGTGAGTGATAAAAATAAAAAATCACTTTAATTGACATACTTAATAAGAATAATATATAGCATTAAAAATAACAATAATATTAATATTTCAGTTTAAGATTATCAAATAAATACACAATATGGATAAATGAATAAATTAAAGTCTACAACGCCAACAAAGTATAAAAAAAAATCACTAATGGATATAATCTTGTATGAAAAACAGGATAGTATGTCTCTAAATAATCATCCGGTAATTCACATATGTTAATGGAGGCTGGGAAGAGTAGATAAATGACAGTCAAATAGAAGATCTCAAACAAATATAAACCAGTGATGAAATTGAGGAATAAATCTACAAAAAATTCCGATGTGTGGATAACAGGAAGTCAATAGTAAAAGTGATCCCGAAAAAAGTAGTGGGGACATCCCTACATGAAGTCCCAATTATGCAATAAATTGAATACCAATATTGTTTTAGGCTAAGACCTTAATACGATCCAGTATTCTGCCCACAGTGTTGTAAGTGGAATACTTAAGGATGCCTCTTAAATCTCCTCCACATGTTGGATAACATATGGAATCTGAACTTAAGTATGGTTCCAGTTTCTGTGACTGGTACAGTCAATCAATTGAGTACATCAGCAGCAGTTTATGTTTACAACAGAAGATGAGTGCACATCTCCCATGTCTCACTTTTAGGGCACCCAACCTGATTGGTATATTCTAAGCTGGCAGCCGACACAACAATTTGTTGCCATAAGATGATGCTTTATTTTTTCATATCAGCAAACAGTCAGGATGACACCAGGTGACCTAGTTCTGGCTAGACAAAGCTGTCCTCACTTGTCAGCGTCCAACTAGCTTTCAACGGTCGCCCTGCACACAACCACAATCAGCACGTTTATCCTCCTCCCAGCACTACAAACCAAATACACCCATATGAAGAACCTTGTGAAGCACCTTGTGTGGGTGTGGGAGACGCTGAGTGGGAACTTTATCCTGTGTAGATGAAGGGTTTCAAACAACTCTCTTTGTATAGATAGACAGACAGACACAGACAGACAGACAGACAGACAGACACAGACAGACACTTATTAATAGGTTAATTGACTTGTTTTATTTGTGTAGTTATGCATTTTTGCCAAGGTATTGCTTATTTTTGTAAATATGTAAATAGAAAAAGGGTACAGAAGGAACCAAACAACAGAAGACAGAAACAAGAACAGTGCATACACAAATATAATAACAATAATATATCTAAAGAACAAAGAAACAAACAGAAAGTATCAGAAAAAGAAAACATTCAATAAAGAACCAACCCCTATAGAATCAGTCTTCTGTTGGTTGAGTTATTGTTTCTGATAGACTGGACCATATTCACAGTTAAGAGTGGATTAGATGCGAGCAAACCGTCACCTAACTCACTCGTTCAGCCAATAACCCGCCCCCATTGTTAGGTACATTATGGCACTTAGGAGGACAATGCCTCTCCCCGCCACCCGCCGCCCTCCCCGGGTAATCTAAATCTCTCCCTTCCCCACTTCTAACTAAACACTCCCTAAAGCGGCATAAGCGCCCCATCTTTCTACCTAAACTACTCCGCACAGAGGCAATCCACTACCTAACTGGTGCATAGATTGCGTTAATGCACCGCTGGAATGCGCAGTAGTTACATTCTTAAAATGATGCACCTGAGAAGCCGGAGTTTCTTATGTGTAAGTCCGGACCACTGTCACGTGATTGACTATAGTTTATAAGGGAATCATTGGAGTGTTAATCTGTGCAACTCTATTTTTCCTTTCTGTCCTCTGTAAATGTGTACTTTATTCTCTGATGTATGGAACTTATAAATAAAAGATAAGGATAATTTACACTGACAGAATTTAAACAGAAAACACTTTAAATCTCAGGACATATACTGTATAAATAGATTTAAAATTTCAGATAATTACTAGGGGTAAGCAAGGACAACCAAAAGGTTCTTTGAAAGTATTGAAAAAGTCTCCTTGTAGTTTTTGACATTGGAGTAAGCTACAAATAAACTCTAGTATAGCTGGTGTACTACAAATACAATCAGATAAGCACCAATGGCTGCCTGCTGTGTCTCACCTTTCATCAAAGAAAAAATTCTGTCTAATAAGGAAAATACAAAACAACAACAATAGAAACTGCAGGAGACTACTTCTAATTCTGCGTCTGCCCTCAAACAATCTTCTTTTTATAATGTGTATGTAACTATATTCTTGGTTTGATGGTACATCTTCTTGACCTGATTAAAAAGAATCCGTTTGTACCATTATTCTCTGCAGATATGACATGATTATGCCTTACACAGCGTTATGCGATGATGCGATGATGAGACGCTGCCAGGAAAGCACAGAGGAGACACTTGTGGCTGATAGATGTCTAGAGCAGTCTGAGCAAATCAAAGAAAATATTCTGCTATGGAATCAATAGGAAATAAGGGAGAATGGTGAAGTGTGAAGAAAGAGTTCCGTGTGAATGACTGACAGCTTCAACGACCACTAACAAATGTGTCTTTCTGCAACTCATTACTACATATAATATTGCTACATGTAATCTTTGTACCATAATATTACTAATCCAGTGTTTTAGAGGTTCTTTGAATACATTAGACTGGATCCAGACGTGCCACTTACGCATGTTCTGTGAGCGGAAAATGTATGCAAATAGCGAATACGCATGAGTCCCTAAAAGGCTCCCAGCACGTATCTGGAACCCTGGGATCCAAGTTTCTGTGCTCAAAGCCTTTCTAACAGGGGGCGGGATGATCTTCCATGCGTGTACACTTGGTGGGGTTAGGCCCTTATCTACAATCCTTACAATCCTGCTGTCTGAAGCTCCATACTTGCGAGGGGAGTGTAGGAATCTTAGGATTGCACAGCGACTCGAGATCGCAGCAGAGTCCTGGATTTGGACCATTATTAATTGGTTGATAAAATACTGACAGTTCATATAGTTGCCCATTGTGGGGCTCAGTCAGAGTTAGGGGCAAAAACGCCAAAAAAACAAGCAAATTTGAACCTTAGTAAAATCATTTTGCCCTGGAGGGAGAGATAAAAGTTGTGCCGATAAAATCAGAATTCAGTAATAATTGTCCTATCTTAATTCTAAATTGCAATGTAATAAATCAAGTGTCATATGCAAAAGCAGCCGGCGTTTCATTGCAAGCAAAATAAACAAATAATTGAATTTGCACCTGTCTATAAATTGAGCCTTTCTGTAATTTGCATCTCTATAAATTGCGCCTTTCTGTAATTTGCACCTCTCTATAGGTTGCGCCTTTCTGTAATTTGCACCTCTCTATAAATTGCACATTTCTGTAATTTGCACCTCTCTATAAATTGCGCCTTTCTGTAATTTGCACCTCTCTATAGGTTGCGCCTTTCTGTAATTTGCACCTCTCTATAAATTGCACCTTTCTGTAATTTGGACCTCTCTATAAATTGCGCCTTTCTGTAATTTGCACCTCTCTATAAATTGCACCTTTCTGTAATTTGCACCTCTCTATAAATTGCACTTTTCTGTAATTTGCACCTCTCTATAAATTGCGCCTTTCTGTAATTTGCACCTCTCTATAAATTGTGCCTTTCTGTAATTTGCATCTCTCTATAAATTGCATCTTTCTGTAATTTGCACCTCTCTATAAATTGCGCCTTTCTGTAATTTGCACCTCTCTATAAATTGTGCCTTTCTGTAATTTGCATCTCTCTATAAATTGCATCTTTCTTTAATTTGCACCTCTCTATAAATTGCACCTTTCTGTAATTTGCTCCTCTCTATAAATTGCACCTTTCTGTAATTTGCTCCTCTCTATAAATTGCACCTTTCTGTAATTTGCTCCTCTCTATAAATTGCACCTTTCTGTAATTTGCTCCTCTCTATAAATTGCACCTTTCTGTAATTTGCTCCTCTCTATAAATTGCACCTTTCTGTAATTTGCTCCTCTCTATAAATTGCACCTTTCTGTAATTTGCTCCTCTCTATAAATTGCACCTTTCTGTAATTTGCTCCTCTCTATAAATTGCACCTTTCTGTAATTTGCTCCTCTCTATAAATTGCACCTTTCTGTAATTTGCTCCTCTCTATAAATTGCACCTTTCTGTAATTTGCTCCTCTCTATAAATTGCACCTTTCTGTAATTTGCTCCTCTCTATAAATTGCACCTTTCTGTAATTTGCTCCTCTCTATAAATTGCACCTTTCTGTAATTTGCTCCTCTCTATAAATTGCACCTTTCTGTAATTTGCTCCTCTCTATAAATTGCACCTTTCTGTAATTTGCTCCTCTCTATAAATTGCACCTTTCTGTAATTTGCTCCTCTCTATAAATTGCACCTTTCTGTAATTTGCTCCTCTCTATAAATTGCACCTTTCTGTAATTTGCTCCTCTCTATAAATTGCACCTTTCTGTAATTTGCTCCTCTCTATAAATTGCACCTTTCTGTAATTTGCTCCTCTCTATAAATTGCACCTTTCTGTAATTTGCTCCTCTCTATAAATTGCACCTTTCTGTAATTTGCTCCTCTCTATAAATTGCACCTTTCTGTAATTTGCTCCTCTCTATAAATTGCACCTTTCTGTAATTTGCTCCTCTCTATAAATTGCACCTTTCTGTAATTTGCTCCTCTCTATAAATTGCACCTTTCTGTAATTTGCTCCTCTCTATAAATTGCACCTTTCTGTAATTTGCTCCTCTCTATAAATTGCACCTTTCTGTAATTTGCTCCTCTCTATAAATTGCACCTTTCTGTAATTTGCTCCTCTCTATAAATTGCACCTTTCTGTAATTTGCTCCTCTCTATAAATTGCACCTTTCTGTAATTTGCTCCTCTCTATAAATTGCACCTTTCTGTAATTTGCTCCTCTCTATAAATTGCACCTTTCTGTAATTTGCTCCTCTCTATAAATTGCACCTTTCTGTAATTTGCTCCTCTCTATAAATTGCACCTTTCTGTAATTTGCTCCTCTCTATAAATTGCACCTTTCTGTAATTTGCTCCTCTCTATAAATTGCACCTTTCTGTAATTTGCTCCTCTCTATAAATTGCACCTTTCTGTAATTTGCTCCTCTCTATAAATTGCACCTTTCTGTAATTTGCTCCTCTCTATAAATTGCACCTTTCTGTAATTTGCTCCTCTCTATAAATTGCACCTTTCTGTAATTTGCTCCTCTCTATAAATTGCACCTTTCTGTAATTTGCTCCTCTCTATAAATTGCACCTTTCTGTAATTTGCTCCTCTCTATAAATTGCACCTTTCTGTAATTTGCTCCTCTCTATAAATTGCACCTTTCTGTAATTTGCTCCTCTCTATAAATTGCACCTTTCTGTAATTTGCTCCTCTCTATAAATTGCACCTTTCTGTAATTTGCTCCTCTCCCTCTCCATAAAAGTGGAAGTAGGGGGGAAGCAGCAAACTACCGACCAGTGAGTCTAACATCAGTAGTAGGGAAATTGATGGAAACACTGTTAAAGGAACAAATTGTACAGTATCTTAAATCCAGTAATTTACATGATCTCAAGCAGCATGGATTCACTGGGGGAAGATCATGTCAAACAAATCTTATAGAATTTTTTGACTGGGTCAGTAAAGTATTAGATAAAGGGGGATCTGTAGATGTAGCTTATCTAGTATGAGTACAGCACGCTCCCCCCACATCAATATCAGCTCCAGAAATGCTTGTATCTTTTTTTAAGCTAAAGACTGGTGACAAAGGAATAAAGCATTAAATAACAAATGAATGCTATTACACTGCATCTATATGTACATATAGTATATTACAGCTTTAACTGGGAAGTGTTATTCTAGTATCAACCATATATCAACCAATAACAGACATGTCCTATATATAGTCAAGATAAAGTCTCTCTTTTACTGACATGACAGCACAGATCATACATGAGAAAGACTGCTGTGTGACACAGGTGAGAATGACACAAGCAATCTGAAAGGGAATCTTACCCTCTACTGATATACATTTTTCAGCTAAGCCAGTTATCAGTGTATCTGACAGCAATGTGCGCAGATGGTAAATGTGAGCTCATTACACACTGATATAGAGCACACTGCCATTTTATCTGATCAGTCACTGTTCTCGGTGGTCATTGGGGGTCGAATCAAGGAACATGAAGGACAGAAGAGAGTGTGCAGGCTAGGAAACAAGTGCTCTACGGCAGTTACTAGTGACAGGGCTGGATACAGACTTAAAAAGGAGCTTAAAATTAGGAGAGGAAAGTTACTTCTGGGATAAACCATGTTGATTGCAGGGGAGTGATATTTCACCTGTTGCAAACAGTTTTAGAGTTGAGAGGTGATGTTTCCTATCCCAAGTCTAAATAACAGTGTGATAGTAAAGCTGGTCAGTATCTGTGTGCAGTAAGCTATTCAAAGATATATCCCTGCATGCAAAGAAGTAAGAACAAAGACCCCATAGGGCTGCAGTGAAAATAAACGGCAGGCAGGGACCCATTTTAGCATCAGGTCAGGGGTCAATAGTTAGAGGGGGGTTGGTTAGGATTAGATGGGTAATGAGATAGTGAGGTAGATTGTTATGATTTAAGATTGGGGGGTTAGGGGGGTGGTTAGGTAGTTGATATTAAAGGTCTGGAAAGGAGGGGCATACTCCTTCTCATCAGGATTTCTCCCTCACTCCTTCCCTCCCATAAAATTTTGTGATTTATTAACATGTCTTTTTTTCCACATCCAAATGGTGCATGGTTTGGCAGTAGCAGTGAGGGGGAGGGGGGGCTGGTCAGCAAGGTTATTGGTGTATTTTAAGGAAAGTTAAAAATTAGAGCAATCGATCTGTTGAGAACCAACCCCAGGAGAGTTGCGAGGAGTCCATTCCGTAACGGGTGGTTCCATTGGTTATGCCACTTTCCAGGTTCTGGGGTGTGCATTATGATTGGGTTGGTGGGCATGGTCTTTGCTAGAAGCACCAAGGTTGTTATAGCATAAGTTTAGTTAAGTGTTAAGTTAAGGGCTGAACCCCCCATCTGCTAGTTGGGCCATCCATTCATTGTTGGATGACATAACGTTAGTCATCCAAAACCAATTTGGCCCAATTACAATTAATCAATAAACCATGTTCCCATTTCAAAACGCAGCCATAAGTCTCTGTGTGGTTATTTCATAAAGGTGTGTATGGCTGACTGGTGCATGAAGGGGTACTATGCTGTTTGCCGTTTAATTCCCTGAAATCGACATGGTTTTGCCCAGGTGTAACCTTTCTCTCTTAACTTAAAGCTCTTCTTAAGTCTTTATCCAGCCTATAGATTGCAATACATGTTTATAAAACACACATATTTCTTAAAAGAATATTACTAATCTGTCCTGGAGGAGGAGGGGGGTTTCCAGTCCCTCAGAAACCCCCACTCCAGATGTGCTCTTCCAGTAGTTGTAATGTCCTCTAACAAGCAAGCAGTGTAATTAATCGACATTAATTATATAAGGACTTACATTGTTTTGCTTATTACGAATTTGCCCAGTCTCACGTGCAGTCCTTGCAGCAAAACTTAGGTTATGAGAGATTTGTGACTTCTATGGCACAATACCAGTGCCACTAACACAACTAAACAGTACCACTAAGTCCATATTCCCCAAGTTGCTAAAGGATTCTGGTATTTACCCTACCTGCCTTCCACAGCACAAGGAATAAAGTTTGCAATTTTCATTGGTTTTAAAGTGCAAAAGTTACACAGGGGTTTGAACATATGCCTGATTACATGCAACTACAGGTCAAAGTCACATAGAATAAGGCTCCAGGCTGCAATAACATTTGCAGAAGACAGTGTAAGCAGTCACATTTCTTACTTTCAGAGATTGCATATAATATGTACTGACAGGTCAAAATTACCCTTCTAACTGTGCAGTCTCTATTAAAGTATCTGGATATTAAATGAGCACCAAATTAAAATATTTTATCATAACTATCCTATTAGAACAAATAGCTGGGCATACACCTTCTGCATTGCACTGAGAAGGGTAAATGCTTGTAGGGTTGTTGTTATAGATTGGACTACTAAGGGTCTAATCTAAAAAAAAGCATAAAAGCAAATGATTGCTATATCTTAATAATAGTCATTAATAATAACGATCTATCACTGTGAGGATCTTGGCTTAGCCCAGTGTTGGTTAACCTGTGTCACTCCAGGTGTTGTGAAACTACAATTCCCATCATGCTTTGTCAGGTATCTGCTATGCTTTTGCAGTTAAGGCATGCTGGGACTCGTAGTTTCACAACACCTGGAGTGTCACAAGTTAGCCAATACTGGCTTAGCCAATGGAGGAGAAAGGGCATTTCAAGGGAACCAGGTGAAAAGACCATTCATCTTTTAATGTAACAAACAAAATTTAAATTGCATGTAATCGTATACTCAGCTATATATATTGTTTTACAAAGTTCACCAAGCTGCTATAAGGTGAATTTTCAGCATTAGTAGTTACACAAGAGGCAATGGATAAAGCAGCTGTGATTGCCATTGTTTCACAACCCCATAACATACTTAATTTATTAAAATAGTTATATGGCATGACTGAGCATGTACAATGGGAAAAATCACTAACGAAGCAATTACTGATGTACCTTCCACTTAACATCAGTCCAGCATTTTAGGTTGGTAGTGCAGGGACACTACATATGCCCCATTTCTACATTTTAAAATCCCAGGAAATTGCATTGGGTCATGTGTGTGTGTGTGTGTGTCTGTGTGTACGTGTGTGTGTGTGTGTGTGTTTCACTTTGATAAAAGCCAGATTAAGGGTTCCTGGAGTAATGGATGGAGAGAGAATGCAGACATCAGTCTTGAATTCCCTCTCATACAAGGATGCTTGTTAGACTACACTAGACTACTCTATACTAGCTAGAAACTTGAAGTTATGCCTTACTTGCAAAGCTTAGAACATCCCGAGCTACTGTATAGCAGATGTGAATCTCCACTGTACAATAAGGGTTTGTCATAAAACTCATTTGAAAAAAACCCCCCATCAAAAATTGACTATAAACTATTTATGGTTATAGATATTTAATGATTGCAATCATTTATCTAGGGTGCAAGGAGGATAGGAACACAGTGTATATACCAAATAAAAATATATGACTTGGTATAAATAAACCCATTATAAACTGTTTGCAGTAATATGTTTGTATGGCTAAAACAGGTCAGGGTATAGATTTAGTAGTTCCCAATTTATTTACACGCAAAACTCCAGTTAGTTCTTATGTGTCTTAAATGAAAAAAAAATAGTGTATTTTACACCATTTTTCTTTTTATTATTGTTAAAATTGTAAAGTGCTAATCTGCTGGTGTTATATAAAAACCTGTTAAATAAATAAATATTTTTGTAAACTTTATGCAGTGGACACTCTGGGGCTGATCCAGAGTTTGGGAGTAAGGGCAAAACAGGTGCAAGTATACAACTCGGTTAATTATTTTGCAAAGTAAATGTAAGTAAAATTTAAGTAAGATTGCTAATTAATTTCAATTATTTTGTATGCGGAAAAAAGATTTTACATTTGGACATAGAAATCAAATACTGCATAACTTTATGTTTAATCAGTAAATAAGAGTTGAGATAAGAAACTTCACCTCATAATTCTATTTCTACTTTTGCAATTTAAATTTGCCTTAGTTCACCATGGTAATGTTCTCGTCTATACTTGCTCCTACAAAAGTATAAATGTAGCTCTGGATCCGCTTCTCTTTAACAAGCCCGCCATGATATGTTTTCTTACCAAGGTTCTAAACACAGTGTACGTGGGCATTATGTTATATTTAATATGTTAATATTAAACATACACCAGAGGGTTGAATATGATTTTTGTTTATGATTCACAAGTCTTCGATTCACAAGTCAGGCTGCTGTTGGGATTTTTTGGAAAGTTTCAAACATTATTATCTTTATAAATTACCATTGTTTCATTTTTTATGTAAAAATCAATTTAGCCTGATTTAAAATATGTCTGGGGGGGGATTAAAATGATTCAAAATGGCTTTATTAAAAAATCATTGCAACTTCATGTCTCATAATGAAGCATAAATGACTGTATTTCCTCAATTTAATAGGAATCTAAATGTGGAGAAATGATTTAAGTACCACTTTCACTAGTGATAGCACATAATCCAATCCAGACTGCTGTCTGTAATTTAATTAAGAAATTCTCCAGTGTTCTGGATAAAACACTAATGATGTGAGATGAATATAATTGTATTGCTGCATATAACTGGAACATACTAACAATACTTTTATTGGTGTTTATCTGGTGTCATCTTACAAACACCAAAATATGACATTGATTGATAAAGATTGATAATAGCTATCTCCAAACAGCTACCCTGTACAGACCATCCACCGCATATAGTAATCTCCCAGGACTGTAGATAAACACAACACATCAATTTACATAATCAGCAATCTGTTTAAATATGTCAACAATTAATATATGCATAGTTTTTGTAAACCAGAATGTGTAATTCAATAACACATACATTACTTTGGCAGGATTCATCTGTAAAAAAAATAAAAACAATACAAAAAGAAAGCCACCCACAACATATTTATATGCAATATTGTAGTCATACCACATAATCAAACATAACATACACTCAGAATAGTAACAATCACACAACACACTGAGATTTATAAACAATCAGTTCTCATGGTACAGCAAAGTTTAACGAACACTTGTATTAGCATCTGATTTGTTTGGAAAGTGTTTTATATGAAATTTGGCTTCTGGTCCTTCCTGTAGGTGTCAGCCTATCCCAGCAGTAAGATAAGAGCAAAAATGTACCGAGAGATCCTAATATCTCTACAATGCCAGAAAAAAACAATACGCTAAATGACATATAGTATTTCTTCTAGTATAAGCTAATAACCACAATCATTCATTTTCATAGAAAACATTCATATAACTGCGAATCTGCAATGCAGTGCACCTATTTCTTCATTTCTCATTTTATACCCATTGATTAGCAACAAAAATACAAAAGTAAGTGTTCAATGAAACATGCATCTGTTAAGTTATGTATCACTTACTTTGTACGACTGCAATATTTTATATCCACAAGTCAAGTTGAGTAATGATCCTGTTTGAATGAAACTTCATTATAGGAGATGATTTTGGGGTGCCAGGAAAGACCTGGGATGCTTCTACATGCTGATCTTCATGCCAGGAGACGGAATGATGCTGACTGTCACAAAATCTAGCAGCTGTTAAAATACATTGTTGTAGAGATGGAATCAATAGAGCACTGAGACAGAGAATCCCATAATGACAGCTCAAATGCCATCATTTCATCTCCAGACTGTCTTGTTGCAGTTAGAAAGCATGTACATGAAATGAAGATTACCAGTGCAACTTCTCCGGACTGCTGCTGCTTACATTGACTTATATGGAGCCTGTATTTCTTTCTGCTGTGAAGTGTACGCCTCTCTTTGGTGAAATCCCTTAGGGTATCCCTTCATGCTGTTTTGATCTCCCTTCTTTCCCACTCTCTGAGTACTTCTCCTTCCTCCCACTCTGAGTTCCAGCTCCTCTTCTGCATCTCCCCCATTGCTCGCTGATCACCAGCTCCTGATTTGCCTGTGCAGTGTGTTTTCTTTTTTTTTTATGTCACTCACAGCAAAATCTACAGAGCTACTTGCCGGCAGATAGATTCTGACAGAAGTATTCTCATTTTAATCAGGTCATTGCTATTCTGGCCATCTTTTCACATCAAGGACAATTAAAACAAACATACAAATAAAAAAAAAACCCAATTATACAATTCTGTAAACAAAAGGTTTTCTCCTTCATAAAAACTATGAAAATAAAAACCAGCAACTCTTTTAGAAGTTACTTTAGTAGACAATGACAGTGACAAATACTGTTTTCTCCCTTACACAGATAACAGCTTCTGTTTTTTAAATTCAGGGTATTTTTCTTTCTTTCTCTCTCTGTCTCTCGCTCCCTGCCTACAGGATTTTGGAACTGACAGTTTATCTGTACACGCTGCTGAATTTGAGATGGGATCCTGTGGGAAATGCTGTGTACATCTGCCCAGAGAAATAATACAAAAGCAGAGAATACATTTTCATACTTTCCTCCATTGAAATCATTTTTCAGACTTTTCAGTGTGAAATTGAGGAAATTACATTTCTTCAAGTACTCAGCCTTGAATAACACTGTCTGTTCAATTTAATGGATGTTGTGAAAGCTTCTACCACACGCAGTTTCCTGTAACATAAATTTAATGCGAGTAGTAATCTTCCTCAGTAACTGAGCCGTGATCAACAAAATATATATAGAGAATGCGGAAAAATATACAAATCACTTATAGCCCAGTAGATTGAAGGTAATTTAAACTCCTTGCATGGCAAAAGTATTCAATAAACCATGAATCCTAAACAAAATTATTATTTCAGAGTCTATAGAAATACACTTTATAATACACAATTATTATGATAATAATGAATTATTTCAGTCAGTACTGACAATAGCTGGTAATGTCTACAAACGATGATAAATTGCAGATTTAAACTGTAAAAAGATATTAAGGGCCAGATTTACTAGGTTCATTGGACCGGATTCTCACTTAAGAATATTGCTTCTTAAGTGCGCAGTTACAAGAGCAGAGCAACTAAGTATTTACGTACCATTTTGTTATGTAGATTGAGTATGTGCGGTCTTTAAAGCAAGGACCGCCATCATTGTATGCAGTTGTGTACCTTTCAAAAAACAGCAGGTGATCTGTTAATATCATCAAAAGCCTTTCATGACAAACCCCTTTGTGTAAGTGTCACTATTCCTTTGTGAGTATATGTCTTATTTGGAATAAAAAAATGTTCCTGATTGAACGTTATCGCCCTATTTGCGGTTGTTTTTGTTGCTCTCTTCACGTTATTACGGTGATATCCCGCTCCCTGAGATTTGCATTGGCCACTTGGATCCGGCAACGGGAGTGAGGCTCTAACCGACTACCTACACACCACTTGGAGGAATAGGGCAGTCTGATTGGGACGCTGACACAGCGTGCTTCCAGTGTGGACTTCTATCGTTCTACATCCACGCAACGATACAGAGATCGAAGGATATCTATCTCCATGAACTTTGTGAGTCTGGCCCTTTTTCCTATTTGTCATTTAAACGCATACATTTGTTAAGAGTGCGACTTGTGGACTCATATTTCAGTGAGTTTCCCTATACCGCTCACGTTGTGGTGCTGCAGTCAGGACATACCTATATGCGAGCTTCCTTTTTGTGGACTTATCATACATTTACAGTGTGTACCAGCATTACTGTAACATTGGGCATTGTGTGTAAGATTTAAGACTGGGGGTTATTATTTCACAGGGTGCATGGTTTACTACAGGCTAAGCAGACACTTATCAGTGATATAAGAGGGTAACAATGGGCCTGATCTAGACCTACGCCCGCCGTCGCTAGGATGGCGGGCATAAGGGTAAGATCGGCTGAAAAACCGATCTGCGCATGCGCCGGGCAGATCGTGGATCGGGCATCCGTAGCAGCGCCGTAGGGATGCTGCTACGAACCTATGTTCAGGTTAGTGTAGGTGGATGGGGGGAGCTAGTTTAATGAGGGTGGGAAGGCGGGCTGGGCGGCCATACGCTCCTGTGCGAGCGTATGGCCCCTTCCTTACGCCGGCTGAAGTTAGGGTAGCTGAAGTTAGGGGCCATACGCCCGCACAGGGGGAGTGTCGGGGACAGGGGACACCAATACGCTGTGCTTTAGTAAGCACAGCGCATCGGCGTAGGTCTGGATCAGGACCAATGACAGTAAAGTAAGACTCTGACAATGAAAATATCAGTAACATAATATAGAAGGTTGAAAATTAGGATGACTGACATAATGTTAGATGGGGACAATGAGAATGAGAATGACACGATGATATGAGGTTGACAATGATAATGATGATAAAATAATGTACGAGGATGACAATGAAAACGATAAGCTTTATAGGATGGTAACAATAGGAATGACAGTGATGTAATATAAGTTTCTGACAATGATAATGATGATAACATAGGGCCGTATACAGAGATCCGTTTTTTCTCAGTTTTCCGTGCGTATTTTTAAGTACGTTTAAAGTGCGCATGCGTAGTAACTTTTTATACGCTGTTCACGTAGACTATACGCGCGAAAGTGCCTCACGGATGGACTTGTGAATCGCACGTGGGTAAATACGTACGAAAAATACGCTCTGAGGAATTTACATAGAAATGGGCGGGGGAAGGCATTTAAATGAAGGGAAGTGCGCGCGATTATAAAGATACGCATGAACGGGGGACACATACACTCAGAAAAGGCCATGGAAAGTTACAGCTGGTCTATGGAGGCGGAAGTCTCCATGGGCACGGATTTGCAAGGGGAGTGACTGGGGTTTTGGTGGGTCTTACGTGCTCCGTCCATGCGTGTATTTGCAGACTGATCGCCAGACGGATCTCTTAATACGGCCCATAATGTATGAGGATGACAAGGACATTATATATGAGGCTTACAGTGACAATGACATAATATAAGATAGGGACAATGGGCCTGATCATGAGCTACGGCCGCCGAGGGGGAGTGCGAGGGGGGAGTCAGCGATGTAACGCTGAGCGTTAGCACGCTCAGCGCTACATCGTTGATCTGGATCAGGCCCAATGAGAATGACAGTGATATAAGACAGTCTTATAATGAGATAATGATGAGTATTACTTGCAGAGTCCCAATATTAGAACAAACATGGCTTTACTAAAGAGATGTAGGACTAATGATATTCTCAGTGGTTGTCACCTCCAGTGTTAAATTATTGTTCAGCTTTCAAGGAAGTTACCTCTATAATCCTTTTCCAGAAAGGACCCTGACATTCCTAGATCAAGACAAAGATCAACTGAATTCTATGTAATCCAATTCAAGTGGTGCTGGAATGTATCAAAAGTAATCAGTCAGAATCTGAAACTAGCTCTAAATACAGTCATAAAGTCACAATGTTTAATATTCCATTTAAAAGAAAATGTAATAGATCACAAGTCAGCAAAATATTAATGAAGACAGAAACAAAAATATATTAAAGCAGTTTCAGTGAGGCAGCACTACAACAGCCTCCTCATTTATTCAGAACAATAATATTTGCAATAACAATTGCTTATTTCCGCTAATTGATATAAGTGTATAATAAATAAATGGTAATCACTTCACTATGGACAAGATTCTCACCTAAGCATTTCTTCTTCTTCCGAGCGTAGTTATAGCTACGTGTATAGCTACTACTACGCATGCATAGTAACTATTTTACGCTACATACGTAACATTGGGACATATTCACAGATACGTTTTTGTGTCGGGTGCATGCGTATTTTTAGGAGCAGATTAATTGCGCATGCATAGTAACTTTTTCCACGCAAATTACGTATTTACGCATGTAAGTACTTTAGACACGGACTTGTGAATCGCACTTAGGGACATACGTACAGAGGGGCGTGGTTGTTTTCCGTACGGTCGAAGTTAAGTGACAGTGGTTGGGGGCATTTAAATGGGCTTTTCAGGCCGCGGTTAGTAAAATACGCACGTACGGAAGTAACATATGCACGTAGTTAAGGGTGCCTTATGGAGATGTAAGTCACAGAAAAACCGGCTGTGCTGGGTGGTTTCCTTGCTATCTGCGTGCGTAAAATCGTGCACGTAGTAAATATGGATCTGTGAATACGGTCCATTGTCTTTAAAGACCGCATGTACGCAATCTACGTAACGAAATGTTATGTAGATAGCGTAAAATAGTTACTATGTAGCTAAACATGTATAACTATGCTCGGAAGAAGAAGAAATACTTGCGAGAATCCGGTCCTATGTATGTAGAACAGGAAATTATTATAGGGGTGAAACTCTCCGTTCATAAAGTATACCTCGTCATATTGGGGGTAGGGGAGTTAAGATGGGAGGGGGGGGGTGAATGTACAAAAAGGAGCATAATCATGGATGAGAAGAAGGTGATGAGAAGGACTTTGCACACCACAGGCACTCATTCATTGCTGCTCTTTGTGAACATACATCACAGCCGCTGCTCCAGTTGGGACAAAGTTGTCCTGATTAGTACAGAGAGACAGGGTCCTAAAAGTGGAATGGATGTAAAGCACGCATAAAGTCTAACAGTTCAACCTTTACTTTGTATTTCCACACTGTACATTTAGATCGGGTTAAAAGAAGCCCCGCCCAGGTTTTGGCCAAACCCTGTTTATTTTCACACACAAATGAACAAAGATGATCTTAACTCCACCCATTTTTACCATAAGCCCTTCCCCTGCAACCCGTGCATCAAGGCAGTCCAGCCTAAAACAGAACAGTGGTATGTATATATGTATATAAAACATACTTGCCAACTACCTTTAAATATCAGGAAGAGTCCTTAAAGAGAGATTATCTCCCTGACTCCCTGAGGTGTTTGGCAATCTCCCTGATACTAATTCAGTTCAATAAGTCATTGCAATATAATTGTGAGTGGTGCAGCGGGGGGCGGCAGCGCGCCGTCCCAAGCACCAGGAACTCTGGCTGATGGCCAATCCATTCTGATGGTCACATGGCGTGGCCGCAAGCCAATCAGGGCTCGCTGCAGCCATATTGCTAAAGCACAGCCTGCAAGGCTCACCGCAGCACTGCACCCAGGCGCCCCTGCGGTGCCCAGGGTGCTTTGCATTGCCGTGGTGAGCCAATCAGGGTTTACCATGTCACCTCTCCTATCAACCCCTGCGGCTGGATAGAAAATCCACTACATGGGCCAGGAGGAGCAAGCAGTGGCCGGAAGAGGTTGAAGACAGAAGGTGGAGCTGTGCGGCGTGGAAGAAGACAGGACCAGAAGAGGCTGAATAAAGAAGTTCCCAGCGGAGGAAGATCCAAGAAGAGCCCAGAGGAGGAAGATCTGCAGCATCAGCAAGAAGAAGAGGAGAAGCGCCGACTGAAGGAAACTAGGAGGCATAGGCTGAAGATAGTGGACCCTGAATCAGCAGGCTGCACGCAGGAGGCATTAGAGATCGTCACGCCTGGGACCGGGAGAGAAACATCGCGTCTTCTTTGGTGGTTTCTTCAGGATCGGGTAGGAACCTCAGGGGTGGGGACAGGCCTGGGTTTTGTTTAGATTCCAGGGCGCCGGGATACCACCCATTACATAATAATAGAATAAAAAAATGGTCCTATTTCCCTGCATAGAAGTTGATGGAGGTGGTCATTTTCCAAAGAGTCCAAACTGTAATTAAAGACTGCCAGTTATCTAAGGAAACATCACAACAAAGCAAAACAAAAATATATACCTCTCTTTATAGAAAGAATACAGTAGCGAGCGCTGAAAAAGTGGGGTGATTCTGGGCAGAGACAAAAAGCTTTTAACTTCAATCAATTAAGAGGAAATAACATTTTAGGGAAAGCAGCACACTCTAATATGGATTGCGTTCTTCCCCAACAACAAAATAATAATTAAAGCAAAACAAGAGGAGTGCTTAATCTCTAAATGTTCTCTATACATTTATTATTCTAAAAGCAATAGAATTGTCTTACATATCAATTAGCACAATTTACATGCAATAGTATAGGTGTCTGCAGCCACCCAATTTAAACATTCAATGTACTGCAAATCAGTTATTAAAACATTTAAAATCAAACTAATTGTTCATTAATATACTAACGTGATCGTGAATCAATGCTCTTTAGTTCCCGTTAAGTAGCTGAACCGTTTCAGTGGACCAAAGATGTTCCAAGCAATATATAAGTAATCACAGCACTTTCGGTACAGGAGTAGTCAAAGAACTTTAGGTGTAAGATGCAACAGGTGCTCACACAACCATAGCTATTCAGACTGACTTGATGACTCAGAGTTTCCAATGAACATATATACCCCTTAGCACCCTTGATGATAATTTCTGCACCTTGGGGTTAATCTGTCACTTTCCTCTTATTCAGATCCAACATCCACTCTGTTTTCACAATGGGTCCATTGAATAATAAATGTAATAGAGGTTACCTTCACTTTTGTGTCCAACATGCTGATTGATATGAATTATTTTGCATGTATGGAAAATATTTAACTTTTGCCCACAGAGATCAAATACTGCATAGCTTTATGATTATTCTATAAAATAGAGTTAAGCTAAGAAACGTCACCTTTAAATTCTAATTCTACTTTCACAGTTTAAATTTGCCTCCCAGTTTAACATGGTATTGCTGAGGTCTAAACTTGCACCTAAAAAAAGGTGTAAGTGCAGCTATGAATCAGCTACGAAGTTCCTTAGCTCAACTCTATTTTATGGAATAAACATAAATCTATGCAGTATTTGAGTTCTATGTATAAAAGTAAAGTATCTTCCCTGCATGCAAAATATTTGAAATAAGTAACACTCCTTACTTTTAAGAATGGTTTAGCTGAGCTGTACACTTGCACATTTTTTACCCTTACTCCACAACTCTGAATCAGCTCCATAGTTGGGTATGTCAACCTTAAAAACCCACCAAACCAAAGTTTTGTTACTTATTTCTTTGATTAATTAATTTAGGAAACAATGTACCTGCAAATTAAAGTAACACGATTTTCGAAATGTGTGATTCGTACTATTTAATATTATGCTGTTGATTGCTTCGGCTGTCACACAAGCAGCTATTTGCAATTTTTTGCAGTCCTGTGGGGGGAATAAATAATAATATATTAAAGATAGATAGATAGATAGATAGATAGATAGATAGATAGATAGATAGATAGATAGATAGATAGATAGATAGATAGATAGATAGATAGATAGATAGATAGATAGATAGATAGAATTTTAGGAGGCTAACGCAGGGTTGCCGACTCTCCCAGAATGTCCATGAGACTCCTGAAATTCAGGCGGTTCTCCTGGTATCCGGGGAGAGACGGCAAATCTCCCACAAGGGACTTGAGGCTCCTGGTATCCATGAAACCACGGTCTTAAGTCCTGCCCCCCTGACTGGCAACACTAGTATACTGGTGTTGCTAGGGACAGGGAGGGACTTGGTGACGCAATTTGTGCCATCAAGCCCCGTCCCGATCCCTATTAAAGCTAAAAACGGGTAAATATTAGTCAGGGGTTGGGCTTAATGACGTGATTCGCATAAATCGCGTCATTAAGTCCCGCCCCCTGCATGCATCTCCCGGGATCTCCTGGAGCGAAGCTGTTAAAAGTAGGCAACCCTGGTTAACCATCTGCCATGTCAACTGCTTTCAGCTTTGAAGAAGTCAGTGGTTCTCCTATTCACAGTCTTCAAGTTGTCTTTTTACTGACAATTTAACAATCAATTAATACTGATGTGATTTTTATTGACGAATAGCTTTCCTGGCAGCACTAGACACACCCATGGGTGGAGCTAGACACATCCTTTTGGTGCAGAAAGTCACTGATATTTATTTGTACAAGTTGGCAGGGATGCTATAAATTGTCAGTTGTGGATAAATTCTTACGGTCTGCGGCTTAACTGGGTTAAATCCTGGAATATTTATGTCCCATACTGTGCACCTGCACTATTTTTGGCTATTAAATAATGTATAAAAATCATTGCAAGCATAGGCTCATGTCATATTTTTGGCTAGTTTGTGCTGTAGTGAAGGTAAGCCCATATCATGACAGCATGTGAGTTCCAATTACACTAGTCTTCTGAGCCATAAACAGCAGCCTGACGGATAGCACAGCTGCCAACCTGGCTTCTGCTGGTCCTATCTAGAACTGTGTTTATCTTCAAGGTATTCTCATACGGCCTTTAAATTCAGTCTATTAAAGTCATTTGGCAAATCCTGCAATACCTACAGTATATTAGGTAAGGTAATATAGTAAAAATATTGCTGCATATAAAAGCATTCAACAGATATGGCTATGTTTAGAAAAGCAAAATAGGTTCAGCGATGTGAATGAGACATGATAATTTTTTTGCAGAAATGTGTTCACATACAGTAATGCAATGACTATAGTTTTACTGTTATACTCTGAGAAAGGATATGTTCATATTGCTCATTATGCCCTTCGGCACAACCTCTGAACTAAAAAATACCTAGGAATCCTGGAATGGGAATTCCCAATTTAAGTTTCCGGTTATGGAAGGTTAGGTGTAACATTGTTCAAAATAGTCTGAAAATAGAAGATTGATTTCAGGAACGGGAACATTTTTCCCTGAGATACTGCAGCAGTTGCGGCAGGTAGATTAGGGTTAGGCTGCAGTGGGTTAAATGTTAGGATTAGGGCTTAAGGGTTTGGCTGTAGGGCAGGGAGGGTAAGGGATAGGCTGGGCATGAAGGGTTAGGGTTAGGCTGTGAAGCATGGAGCATTTGGGTTAGGGCTGAAGAAGGGAAAGGGAGGGTTAGGAAAGGGTTAAGGGTAGTGTAAGGTTAAATACTTTCCTTTTGGCGGATCACTCTTTGTGACTCCAGGAGTCACATGTCCACAATTTTCTAAAATGCAGACTGCTGGCAATTGCAACTGCATTCAGCCGTAGTATGATGGTCTTTCAAAAATAAAGACCATTGTACCGGTGAACCACACTCAAGTCACACCAGCTATTTGTAACAGGGGAAAATGTAACCTCATTTTATTGAATGGGGACAGACCCCTGATGCTATTTAGATATCTCTGAAAACCTAATGCTTTCTGACACATAAATTAATGCATCTAAGCAGGACTTTTTTTCACGTCAGACGCACCGGAGCAGCGTTCCAGCACCTTTTTCATTACAGTGGGACAGCCCCGCTTTCGTGGGACTGTCCCGCTGTCATGCGCGACTCACAACTTGTCCCGAGAGATCAGACTCTCGGGACAAAGTTGTTTTTTTTGTTTGTTTGTTTAAGCCCCTGTGTATGCAGCAGGGTTTTTAACAGTGCAGTACAGGTCAGAAGCCCTGTTTGACCAAACCTGTTACTGTGAATGCAGTGACCGAACCTATGCGGTCACTGCCATTCTAGCAACAGATTTGCTTAGCTAGCTACTTATCCAAGCTTCCCTAGGAGCCCTGTATTACCAGTACCACACCATGTGACCAGGAGAGACAGCGTGGGACAGACGGAGCGCCGCAGAGAAAGGGAGAAGACATCAAAGGTAAGTAAGAGAAGACATGGTAGCTGGACATAAGGGGCACACATGGAAGCTGGACATTACAAGGACGCTGGACATAAGGGGCACACATGAAGGCTGAATATTATAAGGGACATAAATGGAGGTTGGATATTATAAGGGGCAGACAATGGAGGCTACACATTATAAGGGACACACATGAAGGCTGGACATTATGAGGCAGGCAATGGAGGCTGAACATTACAAGGGGCACACATAGAGGATGAACATTACAAGGAGCAGACAATGGAAGCTAGAATTAAAAGGGGCAGACATGGAGGCTGGACATTATAAGGGGCAGACAATGGAGGCTGAACATTAAAAGGGGCACAATTATAAAAAATTATAAGGGAGCTGTAATAAGGATCGAAACTTATGAGGGGGCTGCAAAAAAGGCTGAAAAATTATAGGGGGCTGCAATTAGGGCTGAAAAATTATAGAGCTAAAACTTATGAGGGGGCTGAAATAAGGGGATAAAAAATTATAACGGCTGATGAGGGTTGAGTTCCAAAAACTACAAAAAAAAGCACTGCATCTAAGAATGGTCACGTGTAAATATAATAAGGGGTATATTTCATATTTATAAATTAAAATACTGAGATTCCCTTTCTGTAACCATAACTTTGTCAGTAAATAAGGACCCCAGTACTAATCCTGGGCTAGATCTAAATAGAAGAACCTTTCACATACTCAGTACCACGGAGCAAGAGACTCAGTTTTTTTACTTAATAGCTTTTGCTATGGCACCTAGATATGATTTACTAATAATAACATTATCGTATACATAGATTTCCAGGCTTTAAGTAACATCTTCCTGATGTTTTATAACAAAATAATTAAACTCTAGGTAGAAAGCCTTTTGCTGAGAAGTAGGTCCAAACAGAAGTCTGAAAGGTAGAAGTTGACAAATCAATGGGGTAAGATGGGATACATCCTACGATAATAAAATAGTTTAAATGGGTGCTGGTAAAACCATTAATAAAAAAAATACAGCAAGTAATTAATAAGAAGAATTTCTGGTGTGCAGCAACTTAGAGGATTCACAGCAGCATGGATCCACCGGGAGGGAGGGAATCATAATGTCACAAATCAATAAGAAAGATAAGTCAGATGCCTGGTTGCATAGGGAGAGGATTTATTAACAGAAAGAGAGAAGTAGTGATGACACTTTATAGGTCATTGATACACTCAACTAGAATACTGTGTTCAGCTCTGGAGTCCATACCTACAGAAGTACATTATACATATATTATATTAGAGTCTGTTCAAAGAAGGGCAACTAAAATGGTACATGGGCTGTGTCACGCAACATACAAAGAAAGAATAGAAGAACTAATTATGTAAGGCTCTGAGCAGAGGAGGGAGGGGGGATGTGATAACAATTTTCAAATATATCAAGGGGTTTAACCAAGTAAATGAAAGTACAATTTGTGAAAGGTTTAGAGGAGATACTCGGGATAAATATAAGGATATCTTAAATTAAGATCTAAATGGGGTCTAGGATGAGATTTAGCTTACCTCTGGATGGCACATAGCATGTTAAAGCTCAATGCAACTATGTGACCACATATGTTGCGCAACTGTAGAGTAGTACACTATAAAGGGGAGTATAAAAAAGGTTATGTATAGTGCGAACACTTCAGTCACAATGTGAACACACAAAACAATAAAAGAAATTATGCAAAAAAAAATATATTTTTTATTTACTGTCTATATGAAATGTTTGACAACAGCTCAATACTCCAGCAGTGATTTGTAATTACTTGTAAAGTCTGACATTGTAACGCATGGGCACAAGTAAGTTGTGTAGTGTCAGACCCCAGGACTTAGACTAATCTGTGGCTGGTGCAAATATTTTGCTGTAAAGAGTGATTGTCTGTTTGCATTCAGATCTGGACTGGGTGCATTTGCTTTGGAAGCCTCTCACTGTACAATAACTACGTGCCTCCTCCTGTTTCCTCCCACAGCACAATGGGGTAGATCCAGAACTACGTTTGCCGTACGTTTATTCGCGTAGCGTATTTTCGTGCGCGTAAATTCGTTCACACACTCCCCTCGGCACACCCCTTGAACGTACGTATTTTGTCAAGATACGCTTTCCAAACCCTACCTTAACTTTTTCCAACGTAACCGCAGTCATCCGCACACGTACGTATGGGCTAGACGAATTTACGCAGCTAAGCACGCCCATACTGTACACTTTAAATACCACCCCGCCTACTTCACGTATTTCAGACGTATTTTGGACGCACGTCAAATTGGCACGCCCACACGTAAGTATTTACGTGACACATACGTGAATGGCCCATACGTTCACAATTACTCTACGTTATGGAGCGTATTTTGTATGGTGCGCATGCGCAGTACTTACCAAAGGGCAATTTTACGTGTCCACCACGCGTAAATTCTCTCCGAAGCGTTGTTCTGGATCAGGCCCAATGTTCGGAATGCAAGCTGCCGCAGCTCGAGTTGCGTTGGGGTCAGCATGAGGCGTGATTGCATGCACTTTGTTTATGAACATATGCAGTGAAAAAAGTACACCAAAACACGCTACGTGAGCTGGCATAGTATCACCTCTGGTGAGCCCAGTGACTGACAGAAGAGCACATTGGTTTTTCACCTGCTATTACTTAAGTACAAGTCCTTCTCTAAATAGAAGCTGAAATGCTGAATGCAGCTCAACACGAAGCAATGAATTGTTATTTTGACAATTTGTCATTTCTGCTTTATGAACCACTTACATATATTGTAGACTATGGTAAACAAAACTGAAATGCATTGTTGGCTTAAGAAAACTATAGGCATCCTGGCTTTGTATTTTCATTCTCAAAGAACCGATTTTCTTAATTGCCGTCTTTTTTTGTCTACTCAAGCAAATTTTACATATTTTTTCTAGGCAGATACATATTTCTCCTTGTAATATTTATTTTCCATCTCTCCCAAACATCTTAAATATTCCAATTCCTAGTTAGAGGACTTCTCCCAGGCTGCATACACTCTGTGGGATGACCTTCCTTAGCCAATAAGACCTTATATAGCCTCTGAACCTTTAACTGCTTCCTTCAAATTCTTATGTTCAAACAACCTATATAGAAGTGTGCAATAAGGGCAGTTGCCCATGGCACAAAGCTGAAGTGGGGTGTCAGTAAGTTAATTTTTAAGGCAAAACTATTTTCTAGATTGGATGTCCATTTTTCCTTTTTGCCCCAGTGCAAAAATTTCTAGATATGGTTCTGATGTTGCCTAGCTAGCAGTAAAGAGAGGAGTTGCGATGTGTAATATTATAATAATAATAATAATAATAATAATAATAATAATAATATGGTTTAAATCCATTTTGTTATGAATAGAAATCGGAGATGATTCGTTTTTCTCACTTTTAAGCCTACACAGTTATGTACAGCTTTAATACCATCCTACTGCAAGCAGTAAGCACCACAGGTTCCAGCACCGCTAGAAACAATAACAGCTCCATCCAGAAGATGCTGAAGGGTGAGTGTTACTATCCCAACGCCATCTGGAGAAACAGTACAGTAACATTTTTCATCTCCTAAAGTCAATTCTTCATTTGTTCAGTTGTAGAAGTTTGTGTTTCCAGCACGCTTTGTGCTGTGATCCTTTCCCTTAGTAACCAGTCTGCTATCTGATTAACTGTCAAGTGGGTTCTATATAAAATATAAACACTTTGATTTATCACTTGGACAGAATTTAAGTGTTACTGTTGCGTTCAAAGAGATCTGTACTTTAGTAAGTACATTGTCCCAGGTGATAAATGCACTTCCTGTAATAAAAACCATGTGTGCCATAAGATTAACATCAAAAACATGTTCCAAACCTGTGTCAAGAGGTTTTCCTACAGACACAGTTTGTACAACCATAGTTAGAAAAAAATTATCAACTAAATTTCCAGTGGTGTTTGGGGAAAAAATATTAACTAACTTATTAATAATAATAGTTTTTACCACTACAAAGATCCATAATGTTCAGTGACTAACATCAGACCCTCCAACGTGACCCCTTCCTCTAGATACACAGTAACCTGCCCCTCAGCGTTCAACTGTCATTCACCTGGTTTTAGTGAATTGTTATTGATGTTTGAATAACAACAAAGGTGGTTACCATAGTTACTGACAGTTGGAAGCTAAGGAGCAAAGCATTTTGTGCCTAATGGAATGGGTCTGCAAAATAGGTTATTAATCTCAGGTCTGGTTCGTTAGTGGAGCCTGAGGTAAATTCATAAGAGCTATATCCAGTCCTGTGTTTAAGTTTATTGGTGACTGGTGAATAATATGTTTTGGAGCTGCTTATAGAATCAAGTAATTGTCTTGGTGACAGAGGGCTGGATCCAGACTTATAAATTGGATGGGATTAGCAACACAAAAAAAAAGATTCAGTTAGATTCACAAATTATGGGCATATTACCAAGATATCAGCGCATTCACATTGGGCTGGATCCAGACTTAAGTAAGTGCTTGAAATTAATTACTCCTGGGCTAAACCATGTTGATTGCAGGGGAGTCATATTTCATCTGTTGCAAACAATATTAGAGTTGAGAGGTGATGTTTCCTATCCCAAGTCTAAATAACAGTGTGATAGTAAAGCTGGTCAGTATCTGTGTGCAGTAAGCAATTCAAAGATATATCCCTGCATGCAAAGAATACAATTAACTTGACTCCCCCTGCAATTAACATGGTTTAGCCCAGGAGTAACTAATTTCAAGCACTTAAGTCTGGATCCAGCCCCTTTTTACCACAAACAGATTTCTGAAACCAAAGCCAATCTTAATCAGACTCAAGATCATGGAAGTAGCTGGAAGTATAGACACTTTATCTAGATTATTATGCTAAGAGAGGGAACACTTATACTGTAAATGGAATGAATTGCAGAGGGAATTTCTACTTGTGAAGTGTTTTCCCCTCTTAAGTCTGAATTGTTCAGAACACACAGATTCAGATACATGTGCAGTGCATGCACTGGCTGTAGCAAGGTTAGGGTTAGGCTGCAGGAAATGGAGGGTTAAGGTTAGGCTCATGGAAAGGAACGGTTAGGTTAAGGATTATGGACCTGATTCAGAATTACGTACACAAGTAACTTAAGCATAGTAAGTTACGTGATTTTCAACTGTGCATGTGCAGTAACCATTTGCGTATGGATCTTGCTAACGCAAATTGCGTACTTAAAATTCCGTTCTGAAATGACGTCCGTCCTCCTAATTTAAGAAGACTGGGAGGAACACGGAATTCTAATTATATTTCAAGGCGTGGTTATTAACTTGCGCGCTGAACTTAGGAACGCATCTATGCGGATCTTAAGGTAGCTTTTCAGTTGCAGATTTTCATTTAGGTTTTCATATTCTGTACTTAACTTAAGAACACATGACTTTTGTAATTTAAGGCAGCAAGCTTTCATTATTAGATTACATGCTGTACCCGTTGTTAATTAAACCAATGCTTTAGAAGCTACTCAGGGGTTAATAAACAATCCAGTATGAATGAGATTTATCTGGTAAAATGTTTTGCTACATGTTTGTGTATTTATGTGATATGTAACTTTTGTCTAGTTTATTAATACTCATTATTATTAGTTTAACACAAATGTCAATATATCATAAAATTTTAACAAATGTTTAATATTTGTAAAGTTAAACTTAGTAAACTAAAATAAAATAAATTTAGTCACAAACATAAAAATTAGTGTTATTTATATATATATAATCATTGCATTAAGTTAGTGTCTTACAGCCTGCATTTCATTTATCACAGTATAATAAATAAAATAAAAACATTAATTAATTGGTCCCATCATAATGTAAGGTATGAAATTTGAAAACATTTAAATAATAATGGTAACATAATTATAATAATAATAATTGCACATTAACATGTACAGTTTAAAACTTTCTACAAATATTACATGTAGTGGTTATAATTATTTCCTGTAGTTACTTGATTAAATAGCAATAATAGACAGTTCATCATCATGTGCAAATTACATACTCAACATAGGTACGAAATTTCCGTACCAAACTTATGCACAGAAAATATCAGCTCTTAAAATGTGCACGGACGTAATTTAATAATGGGTGTTCCTATTATTTTCCGTGCACGTTTGCGTTCCTAATTTCCGTACTTATGTTCCGTACGTTCTTAAGTTGCACACGCATTTCAAATGTAATTCTGAATCAGCCCCTATGTTACTGGAAAATGTTACCAGTTGACGTTGCACTATTCACATCTTGACTGGTCACTGAGGCCACACTTTCTACATTGCAGCAGTTGCGTAATGACTGCTGTCACTCCTCTACTGCTAAAACACCTAATAAAGTTTCTATCCAGACCAGTACAAATATTGGGCCGGATTCACAGATCCGGTGTGAGTTAGATGTGGACAGACTGCACCTAAATCATCCGTCCTGCCCCCATCCCTCCCCCCTTTTATAAGTACCTTATTGCACTTACGAGTGCCATAGGGCTACCTTAACTATCCGTGCAATGTCCGTACGGACATTGCTGCTACCCGCCTCCCTCCTGCCCTCCCCGGCCCCCCCCCCCCGCCCCTCCCCGGCTAATATAAATCCCTCCCCCCCCTCCCACTTTTACCCAAACCCTCCCCGAGGAGGCATTATGCCGCCTCTTTTTACCTAAAATAAATATATCTTTAAAAACCATACGGAGGCAATCTACGTACCGAATTGGTATGTAGATTGCATAAAGGACCTACTACACATGCACAGTAGATCCTTTACTAAAGATACGCACCTTAGAAGCGACTGCTTCTTAGGTGTGAATCCGGCCCATTATTATTGTCTCTGTCGGTATACTCTGGTGTGCTGAAAATAGAAGGGGTAACAAAAAGTAGTAATTATCAGTAAGCATAAAAAATAAAGGAAAATATTAAGCAATAGCCACGCAGGGCCATTTGTAGAATCAAATCAATGAAATGCAAGACCCCAATTGAAATTTGACCATAGAGGACCATGGAGCAAGGGGCACCACTGTCTCTCTCCACCGTCTAGGTAATTATCCATTAAGTAAATTTATAATTATATGAGCTTGTTCCTCATCTTCACTTTGCAGTGTCCTTTGTTCTCAGGAGAACCTGAGTCAAGATTAACAGTGAGGGTTTTTTTTTAAGGGGTTTCTATGACAGCATTTAGTAAGTTGAACCATTTATTTCATGAGGAGGTACATTGGGGCTGATCCAGACCTACGCCGCCCACCGTATTTATGGAGGGCGGCAGCGTAAGAGCAGCTGAAAAGCTGTGCTGCGCATGCGGCGGCCAGATGTTTGCCGGCGTAACTACGGCAACGCCTGATTGAGGTCGGGCGTCCGTAGTAGCAGCGCAGTAATGGCTGAAGGGCCGTCCCTCGCCGTTACTACGCAAAGCTTAGTGAAGGTAGTCGGGGGGAAGTAGTTTAATGAGGGAGGTGTTTTAGTACATACGTCCTGTCCCAGCGTATTTACCCTCGCTTACACTGGCTGAAGTTAGGGTAGCCTTCAGCCGGTGTAAGGGAGGGTAAATATGCTGAGACAGGGAAGAGTGTTGGGGGGAGTGCATGCCGATACGCTGTGCATTAGTACGCACAGCACATCGGCGTAGGTCTGGATCAGGCCGATTGTCTCCAACAGTGCAGTAATTATTTTTACTAGGTAACAGACTGGCTAAAATTAGAACAGCAACATAGAAACATAGAAAGTGACGGCAGATAAGAGCCACATGGCACATCCAGTCTGCCCATTTGTTTATTGAAAACTATACTGACCTTAGACCCTATTTACCCTCAATTTGGTTTACAATTTAGGATACCCTTATATTTATCCCAAGCATGTTTAAATTGTTCTACTGTATTGGCCTCAACCACCTCAGATGGGAGAATATTCCACTTATCTATCAGTGAAGTAATTTTTCCGCACATTTCCTTTGAATCTACCACCCTCCAATTTATATTCATGCCCTCGTGTTCTATTACACCTTTATAAAAACAAAAACCTTAACAAAATAGTAGAGTTTCAACAGCTTTTACAATACTGGATTTCCTGCATTATTTCTGCACCTGCAAGGACATAGTTAATTAGCTGGTAATGGGAGAAGTACAATGTGTCCCGTACTAATCAGTGGGCCAGATTGAAAGTTGCGTGTGGGGGCGAGATGGTCAAAACAATTTAAATATGGCCAATTCAAGGTTGCGCATTTTCGCACATAAATGCATGTGTGAAATTCACGCATCCTGCTTTTTCAACAATGCCCAACCATGCTTCTGCCTAATTCATCAATTGAGTGAATGTGCGCATAAGTGTCTTAAGGACACATTTAGCCGTGCACACACATTTAATTCAAAGAAAGGTGGATGCAAAAATGCACAATGGGGTATTTTTTTTATTTTTTTATTTGAAAGAAAATCTTTTCTAATAAATGAAAATGTAAACAAAATTAATATTTAAATTGTAAACTACAGTCAGGTGCATAGATATTCTTTTTAAGAATGTTCCAAACAGTTGATTTGGCCACACCTAGGGCTCTATTTATAGAGTTCATTTTGGAGTGATAGGGGCAGTTTTCAACAGAAAACTGCCCCTATCGCTTCAAAATGACATTTCTCATATTTAAAAAACCCTGCTTTGCCAGTGGAACGAATAGTTTCCATGACGATGCAGGACTCCTTCTCCTGCCATCACGGGCCCGTTCATGTGAACGGGCTCCGTGTGTAACGCACATTTATGCAGGGGTGAAGGAGTATCCCACCACTCCATACGGCAGGTAAACATTGCACATGCGCCGTGCGTGTACGGCGCATGCGCGACTATTTTACTGCATCGTTGGCGCTTCACATACGAGTGAAGCGCTGGTGATGCAGGGGAATCACTCACCGGACAACGTGAGTCTTCACGATGAAGGTAAGTTTTTATAGATCTGGGGAGTGAAGTGTCCAGGCTCGCTGCGATGATAAGCGAGCCTGGATCACTATCACTCCCCAGATTTATGCGCTGTACATAAATAGAGCCCCTAATGTTTTTACTATCTCTCTGATGGGTTTCTCTTGATGTTTCAGCCTAATGATGACTTGTTTCACTCATAGTGACAGCTCTTTGGATCTCATATTGAGAGTCTTCAGCAACAGATTCCAAATGCAAATGTCACACCTAGAATCAACTCCAGACCTTTTACCTGCTTAATTGATGATGAAATAATGAGGAAATAGCCCACACCTGTCCATGAAATAGCTTTTGAGTCGATTGTTCCATTACTTTTGGTCCCTTAAAAAGTGAGAGGCACATATAGAAACCGTTGTAATTCCTACACCGTTCACCTGATTTGGATGTAAATACAGTTAAAGCACATCTTGTTTGTTTCATTTCAAATCCATTGTGATGGTGTATAGAGCCTAAAATATGAGAATTGTGTCGATGTCCCAATATTTATGCACCTGACTGTATTTATTAATGGTCGCATGCACGTGAATAATCTAAAAATACATTAACATTTTCAAACACTCCCCTTTTTGCATACAAATAAACATGGATTCGTAAGCTGGCGGAGACGGAAAAATTACATCTCATGCGCCTGCTTTACGACTGACAATACGCTTCTTGCGCACGCGCAGTGTGCAATTCTGCTATGCATCTTTCTAAATACGCAACTCTGAATCCGGCCCAGTATGTGATGAAAAAACAGCTGGTACAAAAAATTTACTAATTACTTTGCTTAATCTATTTACTCAATGGGTATTTAGAGATAAGGGGCCGTATCCAGAGCTACAGCCGCACAGGGAATTACGACCAGCTTGGCCGTGATCTCCCTGTTTTGAAGGTTGTGCGCATGCACACAACCTTCATACGGTGGCGTAAAGACTGGCAGCTGTAACTATAGTTACGACCGCCATCTGTTACAAAAAGGGGGCTTCCCCCCTTTACGCATGCAGATTAGGAAACGAGGCGGAGGAGGCCCCGTTACAATCAGTAATGAGGCCAGGACTGGCGTGATGCGGTAAGCGGGGTAAGCGGTGCGGGTGGGTTCCAGGCTACACAGGCGCTCACACCCCTGCTCCCCACTCTGCAGCACTGGTGCCTGCTTCCATGAACGCAGCTGTTAAACATTGCAAGGTGCTCTCCCCATTCTGGTGAGAATGCCATACAATGTTAAACAGTGACGCTCATTCCCTCCAGCCCTCCTCCTGTGGCTGAATGAATGACGCTGGCGTGACCTAAGGTCACATCAGCGTCATTCACTTCAAGGCCCACCTCAGAGGAGATCAGAAGACTGAAGGTGGAAAGACTGCAAAGGTAAGTAACATAATGGGTGTCCAGATTTCCACCCACAAGCCCCCAGCGTGCAGCCCCCACTACGATGACGGTCGTACAGACCTTGGGCGGTCGTAAGGCGCCCGTAGGTCTGGATCAGGCCCAAGATGTAAAAAAGTTTAACTTATTTCTTCTCTATATTATTTTAAAAAAATATAATGAATAAACCAATTATGTTGATTTGAAGTATCCTTCAAATAGTTCCTTCTTTATAGAAGTTTCTTCTTTATAGTGGGATCAGAGTTTGAACACCAAAATATGTCATAATATTATTGATAATTGTTCTAATTTATGGGATTCTAATGGAGAAATTAAATGGGTTAATTTAATGTTGTAATAATAATAATAATAATAAACACCTATATGTGGATGGTGGATCCGTGTACTGGACGCTACCTTAAGTATTCCACACCTTCAGGCATGCAGAATACTGAATTTATGCAAGGGCTTAGCCAAGCCTTTACTGTGCAATCTAAATACCTATGCCCAGAGTATCTCATACTCACAGGGGTTGGGCACGCCCCTGTGCAGAGGCTGATTTCCACATGGAATGCAGCATTGGGTGGCTGCGTTCTGATGTGGCAATATTGGTATTGCACATGCGCAGAACAAGTATTCAGCAG
>WWET01002725.1:98307-114678 GCA_011038615.1 Limnodynastes dumerilii | reverse complement strand
TTCCGTGCCTAGTGACTTACCTCATCCTGTCAGGCAATCAAACACCAACCAATACTTACTTCCTCCACCTAAGATTACCTGTCCTCCCCATCTTCATCCTTGTGTCTCCTGTTTATTCACCCTCTCTCACTTAGCATGTTAGCTCTTATGTGCAGGGTCTTCCTCGCCCTGTTCCCATCACTTCCCACCTTTTCTCTCTACTCTCTATCTCTCTCCTTATTCATCTGCTCCTACACACATATCCAGCATCTTTATTTTCCATACATATTGTTCTGCTATTTTTGTACTGTATTTTTTTTTTTTATTTGTACATGTAATGTTTTCCTTACTTTAAGTTTTTATACCCTCTGTTAATTATTGTATTGTATATGTAACTATTGGCTTTCCTATTGGCTCTGTACGACGCTGCGGATACCGTTTGGCGCCTTATAAATAAACGTTAATAATAATAATAATTTAGTCCCAAAAACATAATTCACAACTGGTTGTTGTCCATGACATCCAGCGTTTCTATAACCTGTGCTTTATCATTTTGTATCCTCCAGTCCTCTGGACGGCAAGAAAGACACTTTGGACCTGAGCAATGGATCGAATCACAGGACTGTAGCGAAAGTCGTTCTCCAACCGAGACCCTTTACAGAACACCCTCTTCTGCGCAAACATAGTCAGGAGTTAATTGAGGACAACCCAACGCAAAAATGCAACGGTGTCTTAACCCCTAACCTAGAGGACCTTAATGACCATGCACTACCTTCACCTGTGATAAGGACTGAAACCTCTGAGACTGATTCACTGGCTTCTAAAACACAGGATCCTCCTGTTCCGAGATCTCCGTGGTGCCTTATAAATAAACGTTAATAATAATAATAATAATAATAATAATAATAATAATAATAATAATAGTGTATGGAAGCCAGCACATTTTCTTAAATGTGAATTTTGTCCATTATTATTATTTTTATTATAATTATTATTATTTATATAATTTACAAAATAACTCATCTGAGTTGCTTTAAAAAATATATTTCATGTTGTGTTGTTTTTATTTCTTATTGAGACTGAGACTTTGTATGATATTTGTAAAACTTGTACTTGAATCTTCTTTCACTGTGATAGCTTGAAAACTTTAATCTTCTTTTACTGTGGACCATTTATAATTGTGAATTGGTTGCTATATCTATGATTAACATGCTTTAGTGTTTTTAGAATTTCTTTTAGAATGTTATGTGTTTAACCTAGACTGCAGGAATGGTCACTATAATGAGATACAGGTAATTCTATAAAAATGAAAATCACAAGACAGATTCACCTAGTGCCCCAGCAGATGGAATCGAAATACTTAGACAGTGTTTTTCAACACGAATGCTTGTTAACTGCTAAAATGAGACACTGAATAGATGTAGCAAATTTACAGAAGTATATTAACAAAGGGATTATTCCTACATGTCTGAGACATTGACCTTTAGTGATGACCGAGACATATAACAAGATTGGAATAGTGTATTGGATGAATGTTTATTATCATTGGTTAGGAACAGACAGAAAATATGAAACTCATTGTTAATGAGTGAAAAATCATACTCGAACCCTATAGAGATTCTACCCTTTTTATTTTAGACAGACAAGTTACAATTAGAATGAATAAAATAAAATAAAAAAATCTAAAAGAGGCTAAAGAAATGTAAGAAATTTCTGTGTATACCTTTAATGATGCCTATAATGTCTGGTTTTGGCTCTATGACATCTCTGTCTTTAATATATACAACAAATTGCAGGCCCTATTGAATTTATTAATCTTGACATGAAAAGACCATTGGACCAGATTCACAATTGTATGCCTAAGGGGACTTATGCAAGTCTCTAGCATAAGTCCCCTTGACAAGTAACATCACATATGCATACAGAAGAACGTCCATAGAAGGGGCTGGCCTTGTAAACCCACATGCAGAAACCCTGCTCACAGGCGGGGTTAGGCATGGTAATAAAGGGTCAAGGGTGGGGAGAGGAAGTTTCACAAGAATCTGTGTCAGTGCGGACACAGATTTGTGTGGTAAAGTTGAGGGAGGGTTCTAGACACTTAAATGTCCAGAACTCCATAAGAAGGAGGGGAGTGACTTAAGTCCCATGGAGATCTGAATCAGGGCCCTTATGTTTTTCTCAACCTAGACAAATAATTTTTGTCTTAAAGCTAAGGATAAAGTATCTATTGAAGTCAAGGGAGTCTCAGAGACATAGGGGTTTTATCTTGTACTGTAAAGATTTTATATTGAGAGATAATTATGTTTTGTTTAACTACTTTTTTCTTAAGACAATGGGGATAACTATGGGGACCTCCTTTGCCCTGAGCCACACTAAACTATGCCTGGAAAATCTACCTATGTGTAAACAAAGAATTGATCAGGTCTGACTGTTAACAGACTAAAGTAACTGAGAATGTGTAGGTTAAAAACATACACACAGTACATAGGAAATAGTTTTTATGTATAATCGTGTTTGTATAGTTTTCAGAATGCCTGTCTGCTGACCTAATTTATAGATACAGGTAGTCTCTTCTAAAACCAGTCAATTACACAATTATATACACAGGGGTCTTCATGACATTTTGGCTCCTGGATTGTGATTAATTTAAATAACTAATTAACCCCAGCTAAGCTTATAACCACAATAATATTTTTATCTTTAGTCTCTGTATTTGACACACCTGGTCATCTATGGCCATTACATAGATGATATTTTTGCAATGAAGGAGGGCATACTTTATTTTATTAAGTTACTTGATTGTAATAATTGCAATTTAAATTTTGTTCACCTGAAATTATTTTTTTAATTTATGGAACTGACATAATCAATGCAAGTCTAAAAGATTAACTGTGTTGAAACATATTTTGACATAGCACTTAATTATTTCCATTTTAAAACATTCATAGTATTTCACAGTAGAATAATATTCCCGAAAGGCACACTGATCAGAACTATTCCTCTGAAAGTGTCTCTTTCTACTAGCACACTCTTTCAAAGAGTGTGATGATGTTTTAGATCTTACTATAGAGAGCTTATAATGTGTCACAGAGGAAGAGGCAGTGAACGTTTAACCTCATCACATCATTGGATAGGATAGCATCTAGTCCTTTAATAGTGTTGTGTATTTCTAGATATATTGTAGTCACTTTTTTAGAAAGAAGGAGCTTTATAGAGTGATTGAAGATCCCAGATTAGTGAAAGTTTATGGCAAGAAATTTGTATATTAAAAATACAATTATATACCTACGGATGTTTTATTTGTAATACATTTACAGATTTCTATTTTCTATTTTGCTTTTATAGATTTTGATAACACTGCTGTTGCCGCCCCACAACAAGCTGCTACAATAGTTACTGGCAAAGAATTTCATTTGCTGGAAAAGACCTTCACCAATCTGCAAGCTATGACTTTATTTGTGGATTGCCAACAGCAACATCTTCCAAGGAAAATAACGGTGCCAGCAGAGCCAACCATTCATGAGTCATTATACAAGAATAACCAACTTTGCAGAAAATATTCAGGGCAGCAAGCACTACAAATAAGCAGAAATTTAGAAAAAGCCTGATAAAGCAACTGCAGGAAAGGAAAACTGAACACTGGATAAGTGTGAAGTGAGATAAGCGACAGGTTGGGCCTTGGCACACTGCAGTCAATTTAGTGTTAGAATTTTCTAGAATATGTAAATAGCGTAGGGGGGCGATTGGTGGATTTAAGTGGGAGGAGTTTTAGGTCAGGTGACTATGTAGGATTTAGTGTCTTGTTGGGTGTGGTTCTTCCTCTTTGAAAATCGTGACCCTCCCTCCTCTTGTGTGAGATAAGATGTATATTAACATGTACTTTTCTCTACAGACGGGGCATAGGTTATGCGGTAGATTTGGAGTGTCACCATTTGTTATGGTTTTGGCGCGGGGAAAAAATAAGGTTGGAAAATATCTGATTACAGAGGCGCACCCTTCAATTTCATGCTGGGTCACCTGTCAACCGACGGGACCTGGTCTGCCTCCTCATCCTGAGGTGTGCAAGGGAAGATGTGTAGCCGGGGGTATTGGTGGGTGGTGGGGGCGCCTCTCACGATGACTCGTTAGTTATCGTTTTAAGTTCCGGAGGTGACACACACCTGCCACTGTCACCTTGCTCAACCCCAAATTTTATAGTCGTTCTCAGAATTCCAATTCTCAGTTTAAAATTTCAATAAACCTATGTCCCATTTTAAGCCAATCTAAGTTGTCAGTGTCGTTATTTCTTAATGTGGTTAAGTTGTTGGTATGACTGCAGGATGCCAAGGCATCAACCATTGCTCGCTTATAGAAGGAAAGACAGGAGCAAGCCTAAAGCAAAGTCAATTAGCTCCATACAAACATAAAACATCAACAAATCAAGATGAAAGGTAGGTAGTATAGGAGCACAGAGGAAGTAAAAGGTGGTATAGGAGCACAGAGGAAGTAACAGGTGGTATAGGAGCACATAAGAAGTAACAGGTGGTATAGGAGTACAGAGGAAGTAACAGGTGGTATAGGAGCACAGAGGAAGTAACAGGTGGTATAGGAGCACAGAGGAAGTAACAGGTGGTATAGGTGCACAGAGTAAGTGCCATTTGGAATAGGAGCACAGAGGAAGTAACAGGTGGTATAGGAGCACAGATAGGAGCACAGAGGAAGTAACAGGTGGTATAGGAGCACAGAGGAAGTAACAGGTGGTATAGGAGTACAGAGGAAGTAACAGGTGGTATTGGAGCACAGAGGAAGTAACAGGTGGTATAGGTGCACAGAGTAAGTGCTAGGTGGAATAGGTGCACAGAGTAAGTACCAGGTGGAATAGGTGCACAGAAATAGTGAGGGAAGAACATTAGTATTTGGGACTTAGGGCCTGATCCGGTGCTAGTGTTTGGTGCCCTCCTGCAATCTTTAAATTTGCGCCCTTCAGTTTAACAATTTAACATTTAACACCAGTGACTGTCCTAGATTGTAGTAAACATGTAAGTATCATTAAACACAATCTTGTAAACACAATAAAAGAAAGTAAATCATAGTCACCACTATACAATTTTCAATTCATCCAAAAACCAGCATAAAATATAGACTATAGACCATCTTATAATTCATGTCTCTCTAGCCTCCCAGTATTCCCTATTTATGACTCTCCAGCCTCCTAGTATTTCCAATTAATGTCTCTCCAGCCTCCCAGCATTCCCCATCATGTTTCTCTAGCCTCCTCAGTATTCCCCATTCATGTGTATCCAGTTTCCCAGTATTCCACATTCATGTGTCTCCAGCATCCCAGTATTCTATATTCATGTGTCTCCATCTCCCAATATTCCCCATCATGTCTTTCCAGCTGCCAGTATTCACCATCATGTGTCTCCAGCTCCCCAGTATTCCCCATTCATGTGTCTCCAGCATCCCAGTATTCTACATTCATGTGTCTTCAGCTCCCAATATCCCCCATCATATCTCTCCAGCCCCCCCAAGTATTCCCCATCATGTGTCTCTATCTCCCAGTATTCTTCATCATGTCACTCCAACCTCCCCAGTATTCCCTGTTAGGCCCAAGCAACCATGCTGTGGTTTTTATTATTTTCACACATATTACTATAGCAAGTGGTAGAATATATGTGGAATTACAATTGTTTTTAGGAATGTAACAATCCAAAGTTCATTATGCACCAGGTGGGTGTACAAGTGTTGGGACTGTTAAAGCGCAATCAGAGACAATATTCAGTCATTCTTGTTGCTTGAGAAAGTTTAAATCAGTGAAAAAAATGCTCCACAAAGTGCCTCACAACCATGCTATTATTGTGTCATGATTTGGGCTCACCATCTGCTCTTACCTATTCTCTATATGACTGATCCTTTCCAGGGCCGGTGCTAGCTCCCTGGGCACCCTAGGCGAAGTTAATATGCAGCACCCTCCATAGTTTAGTTCATATAGCAGGCCCCCTCCATAGTTTTACTAATATGCAGCCCCCTCCCTAGTTTAGTTCATATAGCAGGCCCCCTCCATAGTTTTACTATTATGCAGCCCCCTCCATAGTTTAGCTGATGTAGCAGGCCCCCTCCATAGTTTTACTATTATGCAGCCCCCTCCCTTGTTTAGCACATATATAGTAGCCCCCTCCCTAGTTTAGCTGATGTAGCAGGCACCCTCCATAGTTTTACTAATATGCAGCCCCCTCCCTAGTTTAGCTCATATATAGTAGCCCCCTCCCTAGTTTAGCTGATGTAGCAGGCACCCTCCATAGTTTTACTAATATGCAGCCCCCTCCCTAGTTTAGCTGATGTAGCAGGCACCCTCCAGTTTTACTAATATGCAGCCCCCTCCCTAGTTTAGCTCATATATAGTAGCCCCTCCCTAGTTTAGCTGATGTAGCAGGCCTGTCTGCGACTGCTTCTCTCCACCGCAGCATCTCCTCTGTGATCATCAGAGAGGAGATGCTGCGGATAGAGGCAGTCACAGACTCTGCTGCGGCGCTGAGGTGAGTAAAGGGGGTGACGGAGCCTCATCTCTTCGTCACCCCCTTTACTCGCCGCAGCGCCGCAGCAGATAAAAACAAAAGGTAGGTAATGGAAGCGGGGGGCTGCTCCCGCCCCCACCCCCGGAACCGGCGCTCCAGGCGATTGCCTAATATCGCCTAATGGTAGCGCCGGCCCTGATCCTTTCATGTTGTTAGGCTTCTGGGATGCTTGTTAACCAGACACGAGAATAAGCCTTTAAACATAGTTGGCTACCAACAAACACAGAACAGAGACCCCTCGATTGTATTATTGCATTACTTTCAGCCAGGAGGATTCTGCTGCTTTTTGAACTATCACCAGTGCTACAACTGTTTATCAGTTGGGGACTGATCTATATAGCCAACATACGGCTCAAGGCTTCCATCAATGAGTCACACCTACACTTATTAACCAGTTCCATATTAAGTGCGGTTTCAATCTACAAATGTTAATTCCTCCCCACTACTGCAGCTTTGTTTCGACATTCATCGTTTGGACCTCTACATAAAAAACATGCATGAAATATTCCCTGCGGGCTGCTATAAATTGAAGGTCCTCATTTGTAGTGTGTGGGAATACAACATTCTCTTTTAGGCCCGTATTCAGAGTAACGGACGTATAAAATATACGTCAGGTGTTTAGCGATTTTTACTACTGCGCATGCTTAGTCATTTTTTATGCAATCTGCATATCTTTTCAGACCGCATTTACGCAATCTACGCAAGAAAAAGATACGTAGATTACGTTAAAAAATTACTATGCATGCTCAGTAGTAAAAATCGCTAAAATACGTTATACGTCCGGTACTCTGAATATGGGCCTTAGAGAATTAGGTATATTGCATGGACTCTTTAGCCTTTTCTTTTACATATATTATATATTTGACCAGCGCTGGTTGTGATTGCATAGTTGTTCCCCCATTTCTTGTTTTTATGTATGTACAATACATTTTCTTTTGCTTTTATTTCTTTTATTTGTTGCAATATATCTTAACTGGGGATTTACAAGCACAGTTTTTTGTATTCTCATTTTCATGAAAGTCTTTTCATTTTGGAGTGACCCATACATATGTTACAAGGCTGCTCCCAGGGCGTAGAGTCTAACTGGGGCCTGCTCTTCACTAGAGCCCCTGATGGGGGGGATAGACTTGTGCGGCAGCACACCCAGCAAGTCCTGACCCCTGAACGACAGCCTCAGGTGTAGCTAAGCACTAATAAAAAGACAGGAGTGAAGAGATCAACAGTGTTTATTAGTGCACACAAGGTAATACAGAAAACAGGTGAATAATAAACTAGGAGCAACAATGAGAATAAAATAAAAACACAGATGGCAAGACTAGATAAACCACAGGCTGTAAACACTACAGAGTACATATATGAACAGGACTCAGAGGGAGCACTAAACACAACACATGAGTAACTGAAAACATTAGATACTGGGGTACAAAGATAAACTGAATACACAAATACAAGAGTATGTAAATACAAACAGAAGTTCAGACTACAGGGAAGGCTATATGAAAGAATACAAGAACAACTAAAAGCAAAGACTCAGGTAACATAAATATATACAGACAGAAGGCAGCTGGTATACAAGGCACAGGATAATAACATATCAGAGAGCATACACATACCAGGAACTCAGGATAACAATTACTAATGACCAGCAAACACTCAGTGAAAGGAAGTCCTATTTGTGCAGGTAGAGCAGGTGGAAGATAATTAAGCATTCAACAGCAGCCCCTAGGGGCAGGTCAAAATAATGTCCATGAAGCACAAAATAGTCCAAGATTGCCCCTAGGGTCGAGATAGGATATTGCACATCCAAAAGATGTAACAAAATATATAGGCTGAAGGTACAGTAGGAGGTCAGTAGCCTTTATTCTGTATCTTTCAAAGATGCAGGAAGTAACCAAATTGGGAACTTAAAGTGTTTATTGTGTTCAAATTGTGTTAAATTTAAGATTGAGAAATAGTACCTACTGATGGTAAACATTGATGTTAGATCGCACACTTTGTGGAGTCAGCCAGGAGTAGGGGGCAGATTTACCCTTGCCAAAATGTGTGTCAGAAAACAGTAGAAAAAGAGCTGTATTTTGTATTGCAAGAGGTATTCCATCTGAATCTCTGAGATGATTGCTAGTACTACTATCTACTGTAGCCAGGTCATAATCAGGACCCATGAGTAAAATAAAATATAATTGCTTGAAGATTCTGTCTCATGTTTATTACCTGCTGTATCCTGTGACCTACAAATTAGAAATGAACACTAATCGGTTCCATGGCTTTCCTGAGTTGAACCCCACATCCTGTCACCTCTGCCAGTCCTGAACCATAATGAGTGGTTCAGGGGACATCAGCCAGTAACCCACAAGGGGCATGTGGCAGCCATATCAGTGGCTACCCAGAAGTAAAGTGGTTCCAAGCACTGGAAAGTTATAGGAGCTTGGTAGTGGCAGCAAGACCCCTCCTACAGTGCAGTGGAGAAGCCAGAAACAGTCTATTACTGGCTGCAAAAATGAACCCCTATACCCATGGTTTAGGAGCTATCCTGTGGCAATTAGTGCAACCTAATAGGTCAAGGTCCAGGATATAGTGACAGTTGGTAGCCAGAAGTGAGGTATATGTCCTGTTAAATCTGGTTGTCAGCAGTGGGATCCATTTCTCCTGTTACACCTTCTTTTTCTATTTACTTTCTTTTTAAATGCCCCTGTGTCCTGAGATCCTGTATATTTTAGTTTTTGTTTTTCACAATCTCCATAATCATTGTGTTCCCCAATTTCTATTGGAGCCCCTCCACAATCTCTGAGCTCTCCCTTTGTTTTAATCATCTTCTGTACTTAGCAGGTACTCTACCCTCTTCTCCAGTTGGTCTTTTGCTCTTGCTATGCCATGACTTTCCGATGTCATGTTATCATTAAGCAACACGTTATACACTTTTGGTGCAGAGAGTCGGCATCCAAATGTTATCTGCACTTTAGCTTGTAATGGCATATCTATTATACTGACCCCACCGTCTTGAGAACTTGAATGGGGTGGTTTGACATGGTCTGGAGTCCCTGGTCCGATGGTCTGCCTTTAGAAATAGAGACAGCCAAAAGTTCAATTTCAGCTGTCTCTACTTTGAATGGCAGCCATTTTAGATCTTTGTTTATGAATGGGTGAGTATGCCGATCGGCATACTCACCCATTCTTTTTCGCTGCAGACCCGCTACTAGCTACCCATTCATTTTCGCTGCAGACCCCCTACTGCAGACCCGCTACTAGCTCTGGAAAGGTGACTAACCACTCTGGGGACTTTTAGTCTTGGGAGGGTTAGGGTTAGGCTCTTAGGAAGGGAGGGTTAAAGTTAGGGCCATTGAAGGGGAACTTTAGGGTCAGGCTGCGGGGAGGGGGGTCTTAGGGTTAGGCTATACAGAAAGGAAAGGGAGGGAGAAGGGAAGGTTAGGCTCAGGCTGCGGGGTAGGGAGGGTTAGGGTAATGGAAGGGGAGGGTTAGAGTTAGAATTACGGGAAGGGTTAAAGTAGCGTTTTACACTTACCTATCGGAGCATTGTGTTCGGTGCTCCGGAGATCGATTGTTATGCCTAATCGATGCATAAGCAATCAATATCCCAGCCATTTCAGAACTGGCTGGGAGAGAGTGACCCTATCGAAATAGGGCCATTCTAAGCAGGGACTCACACCTGTTTGACATTGAAGCCCACATGGATTTCCCAGGACTTTGGTGGGCCAGTGCGACATTAATTAGTCCTCACTAATGGCATCACATTGCAATGGAATACACCATAATCGTCTTGACTTCATAAACTGCAACACAACGGAGGAAGCATTTAAAGTCTTTGGATTGAAAACTTAAGAACTTCACTTGGTAACTGACCTGCTCTATCACCATCATCAGCTAGCAGCAAATGTCACTCCATCTAGAACACACATGTATACGTAAAGAGAGCATAAACATTTCCTGTAAATAACACACTGGTGGGAATTAAACCATGGGTTCAGTGGAGCAATGCAGAAATGCAAATCCTTTAATCACTGGGCTAACACACATTGGAATAAACATTTATTGTGTTGAAATGTATTTTTTCCACAAAGGTCTTGGAAGATTTATTTTGCGCTGAAATATCTGGGATTATTGCATAAATGGTATCACAATATATTTAATATCATTTTGCTTAACACATAGCACCTACTGGGTTTAGATGACCTAAATCTGTTGTACTTTATGGTTGAAAGCTCTTGTTTACTTAACATTTTGGCTGCTTATTGCCACTCATGCCTGAAAATTGCTTTTTCAATTTTGTTGCACGGTATATGAAGCATGTTGATTTTCACATTTAATTGATAGCAATACAATACAGAAAATGGGTATTTAGTGAGGTATTGCTGTGCATTCTAAAATACTTACAATAAGGCAATACTTACATGTGATCATTTATATACTGCAAGCTGCCAGAGGATATAAACAATAAATACATAATGTGCATCTTTACTGTCTAATGTCAGAAGGGAATATCATACATAATGGCTGCAGGATCTCTCTCATGGAGGTCAGCCCTGTATAATGACAGCTGCATGCTAAGCATTCAGGGCTTGATTTGCTGTATTGTGTATTCCGCAGCCGCTTGTCAATCTTATGCAACTTTGCTTATATAACACCACGCTTGCCAACTCTCTATTTCTTCACCCCGGGAGATCCTAGGAAGCAGAAACAGCTGACAGCCTCCTTGGGTTTGATGACGTTATTTACGCATGTTACAGTATTGTGAAGTTGGGAAAGGGGCACAATGCAGCAGTTTGTGTTAAATCACCTCATCTCATTCCTACTAATTCACAGAAATGCTGTCACCAAAAATTGTGGGGCTTGGGCAGAGCAGGATTAAGCCACATGGGCCTGGAGCTGAAAGAGCCTATTGGAGTGGGCATGGCCAGCCATGTGTTAGTGTGACCGGTATAGCAAAAGGATGATATGCTTACTTAAGTAACATTACTTAACTCCCTGAAGGCTCACAAGGCACATTTGCTCTCCACGATGGCTGATGGGAGGAGCTGCTGCAGAAGAGCATGGCCAGCAGCTCCAAAGTTTGCCACTTTACAAACCTTTTTTCCTGACATAAAATGGCAATGTTGCCAATGTTAGGATCGCCATTCAGATCCACATTACTCAAAACAAGCCGTCCCGTCCTGCCGTCGAAAAAAAAGTTCTATTACGAAATGCTGGATCTTGCGGATCCAGTTCTGTAATGAAATAACGTAAAGTGCCCATGAACACTCGTAACTGATAGTCAAAAATGACACTTTTGCAGAAGTCTGAACTCGGTTCTTGTAGTTTAAGCAATTTTCACACATAACCAGCAACAAAAAAACATGCAAGTTTGATGAACTCTGTGGTTCCTGCCAAATAACTATAAAAGTTTAGTTTAACATGGCGACTGTACGTGTATTACATTTTTGCAAGCCTTTGAATGAAGGTAGAATTTGTTTAGCAGGAGGAGAAGAACCAGGGTCCACAAATGATACTTGGATCCCTAAGCCTTCAATCAGTATCTCACATTGGACCAGTGGCGTATGTTCTTGCGAGGCGTCCAGGGCCAAACTTTTGGTCACCCCCAGATGTAATGACATCACAACATTATGCCCGATGCGATGACGTCACATCTGTCAAGTTTATGTGAGGGAGGAGGGAGCGGCTCAGCAGAGAGGAAAGATCTGTATGTAAACCCCCTGTGCTTAAGCCCAGCTGCCCAGTCCTCTGCAGAGGACACAGAGGGCCAGATTTACTAAGCTGCTGGTTTGGAAAAGTGGAGATGTTGCCCATAGCAACCAATCAGATTCTAGCTCTCACTTGTTACACACTCGAAAGTGTCATCTAGAATCTCATTGGTCGCTATGGGCAACATCTCCACTTTTCCAAACTTAGTAAATCTGGCCCAGAGACTCACCCTGGGGACTCCCCTGTGGGCTAGCTCCCAGAGCTCAGCAATTCTATTGCCTCCGGTACTTTCACCACTGCCCTGAACTTCCTCTCAATTCAGGGTGTAGGTTAAATAGAACTAACATCTTAGGCAGGAAATTATAAGGGCTAATGTTCTAACTATAGCCTACAGAGTACAGTGGCCCCAACCCGGATCTGCTCGTACTTTTCTATGCATTATATTGTATTGCGCACGCACAGAATAGAAGGGCATGCATCAGCGTCCTATTCTGATCAGAGAGCAACCCAAGCATCCGGTGCTTGCTTTCTGCGGATTTGTGCACAGATCTGGATCGAGGCTATTGACTGTTGTTTAAACATCCCTCCATTTATTACAGCCATAGTTTTGGGGTTTTGGATACCACTGAGAGGTGCTCTCCCAAGTTTTATAAATAAAGAACTAAACACTGCTTAAGTGTGAGGTGATATAAACAACCCGCTGGGCCCCATTACACAGTAGGCATCTTGTTGTTAATGTTAGAAATTTTCTAGAGTTAGGTAAATATAGTTATGGTTGTGATTGGGTAGTTCAAGGTGGGTGGGCTTGGGTCAGGTGACAGAGTTTATAAGTAGTGTCATTGTTTTGCTGTCCTTCTCTGTGGAGAAATTCATTGCCCTCCCTCCCTCCCAAATTTGGTTAGGATGTATACTTAACATGTTTTCATTTCTTTTCAGACGGGACATGGGTTGGCGGTAGTGGTGGCGTGTCACAATTTATTATGTGGCACAGTGAAAAAAAATGTCATCAGGTCGCCTGCCCCGCGAGGCCAGATCTGCCTCCTCACACAAGTCGGGGTGTGCAAGTGAAGAGGTGGAGCCGGGGTATTGGGGGATGGTGGGGGCACATTGTTGATGACTACAGTTGTCATTCTAAGTTTCCTGAGGTGACACACACTTGCTGGTTGTCTCAACCCTAAATTTTATAGTCAAATACAATTACTAATATTGCATCAGTTATTGATTAATAAACATATGTCCCCTTTTAAAGTTGTCAGTGTCTTTGGGCCGGATCCAGACCTACGGGCGCCTTAAGGCCGTCCTAGGTCTGTACGGCTGCCATCGTAGCAGGGAGTGCCGCCAGCCCTTACGGCAGCATATGAAGGTTGTGCACATGCCGTAATTCCCCGGGCGGCCCTTCCTCTGGATCAGGCCCTTTGTTTCTTGGGTTTGGTGACTGCTGTGGGATGGGGTATCAGCTGTTGCACGTTTATATACTCCATATATGTAATAAGGATTAGTGAGTGAGACATTTTCTCTTATGAGTTCATTTCTAATGCACTGTGTTTAGTATATATTTACTAATGATAACATTTTGTGTAACAGGAACGATTAACAGTTTGTTAGTTTCTCTCTCTGGCCCCAGTGGACGCGTAATACATTTGCTAATCTATTGTGTCTATGGCACGTTTGCTGTTAACAGCTTTATAATCACCTTAGTACAAAACAGAATGCTTTCAGATTCCAGCACATACACTCTTTTTCCATTATTACACAGACAAAACAACCTCAAGTGTTACCCTTTCCTACATTTATAGCTATAAATTATTAATAATCGCTGAATTATTACACAGTAAGAAACACTATATATGCATATTTTAGCAAACAAAAAGGAGATTTTGGCAAATTACCATGGGTAAATCATAACAATGATTACAATAGGCCCAATACATCGATCCGTAAAGTTGTAAAAGCATTATGGCCAATTGTACAAAGAGACAATACACTTAAATCCCTTAATCAAGTAAGACTAATGACATGCATCAGGGCAAACTATAACTGTCATAAAGACTGCCATTACCAGCTTTTAATCCTCAGTCTACCATTTTTCTGATGAGACCTGGATGCTATAAATGCACCACGTGTCAGTATTTAGAACCTGGAAAATTCTTCTACCACCCCTGGACTGGCTCAGAAATGTGCATGCAATTTTGCCTGATTTAGACACTTGTGTTCTCCAAGGCGTGTTGTGGGAGAGATTGGGTGGAGGCACATAAAATGTTTATATAATGTACAATAAAGCCTGTTCAAGCAAGTGCACCCGATCCTGAGTCAAATGCAGAAGGAAATTAGTCAAAACATTTCCTCCTGACCGATTGCAGACCCTTGCATTACAATTTCATTATTCAAGCACAATACATTGATTATAAAATCAATGCTAGAGCATTGTGCGGGTATAATATATTTTTTATATTTTTATGTGGTTTTAGTGTATTCACTTTGAGACTAAAGTGGTCATGGTGAGTGTTCTTCAGACTTCCTTGGCATGGAAGATGCTTGCTCCGGTCTCCTAGCAACAGCTGCATAGCAACGTCCAGCCAATAGCAGCAGCAGTCCCTGAACCATATGACCTGAGACATCCCAGGCTCCAAAATGGCAACTGAAGTTGTCACCAGTGTCAAACCAGACAACTACTCAATATGGCTCCAGTTCCCTTCAGCAATGCAGCACAGGTAAGTGCTACTATTGCTCTCCTTATCAGCCATAGATATTTAAACCATTATCAGCAACTCTGTCAGTATATGTGTCCCTGTTGAATGTTGTCTCTGAAACACTGTGTTATTTTAATAAATTGACAGTCTTTCTGTGTAGATTACCTCTGCCTTTCACACACCTGTTTGGATTAAACTATAAACTAATTTTAGCAACCACCATTTTGTATAACTTTGCTTAGAACATGTCTGGGACCAATTGAGTGTTCCTCAGAGGCAATTTTGCAGTCTTCAAGGAGTGCCTCCTGAGGTGTGTTAGCTCTGAATTTAAAACACATGATATATGACCAGTTATAGGGACTATCACTGTTTAGTGCTAGGACAACTTCAGCAAAAAAGTCTGCCAGACCATGAGATGTACTATGCATGATGCATAGGAGACTGATTAAGCACTGAATATTAAGCACTGAAGACACCTGTAGTGCTGGTTATAAAGTGGGCATTATGACATCACATGGTCTAATCACATGGGACCGTATTCAGAGATCCATTTTTTCGTGAAGTTCCGTGCATATTTATATGATCCGATGAACTGCGCATGTGTATTAACAAAATTTACACAATCGATTGTTGATTTTAGGCCCGGAAGTTCAGTAGGCCTAAAGACTCTATGGCAGCTTGGGCCGCACAGCCCAAGATTAGTAGGCCGGAGTCACAGGAAGCAATGTGAGTGGAGTAGTACTTTTGGAGTAGCTCACCAGCGATTATGGTTTCTGCAGACACACTTTAGCCAGAGAGAAATGCGATGGCACAGCAGGAACAGAGGACACACTGGGATCCAGGAAACCAGGCAGTAGGCCTAAAGACTCTATGGCAGCTTGGGCCGCACAGCCCAAGATTAGTAGGCCGGAGTCACAGGAAGCAATGTGAGTGGAGTAGTACTTTTGGAGTAGCTCACCAGCGATGATGGTTTCTGCAGACACACTTTAGCCAGAGAGAAATGCGATGGCACAGCAGGAACAGAGGACACACTGGGATCCAGGAAACCAGGCAGTAGGCCTAAAGACTCTATGGCAGCTTGGGCCGCACAGCCCAAGATTAGTAGGCCGGAGTCACAGGAAGCAATGTGAGTGGAGTAGTACTTTTGGAGTAGCTCACCAGCGATGATGGTTTCTGCAGACACACTTTAGCCAGAGAGAAATGCGATGGCACAGCAGGAACAGAGGACACACTGGGATCCAGGAAACCAGGCAGTAGGCCTAAAGACTCTATGGCAGCTTGGGCCGCACAGCCCAAGATTAGTAGGCCGGAGTCACAGGAAGCAATGTGAGTGGAGTAGTACTTTTGGAGTAGCTCACCAGCGATGATGGTTTCTGCAGACACACTTTAGCCAGAGAGAAATGCGATGGCACAGCAGGAACAGAGGACACACTGGGATCCAGGAAACCAGGCAG
>WWET01002725.1:57750-81779 GCA_011038615.1 Limnodynastes dumerilii | reverse complement strand
ACACCTGTGCTCCAGCAAGGAGACCTGGAACTCATGCACTGTTAGTGGTACCTGAGGACCAGGGTTTGGATACACTGCTTTAAAGGGTCCAATAGGAGTCAGCCAAAATACTTGGTCTCCACTTGTCCTGATACCACTTTTTAATTATGGAAATGTCCTGGTGGAACCATTCCTCATGTTCATCACTGACTGCCCAAGATTGGCTGGGAAGAGACCCAGTTGTGAGTCCAGGAAGTGGACTTTCAAGGGGTGTGGTTCTCCACTGAGTACGGCCCTATTTCGAAGGCCCGTTCCCTTTTACTGAAGACAGTGCTCCGAATGGTAATTATAAATCTAACCCCAACCCTTTCCCTAATCCTTACCTTAACCCTCCCTTCCCCGTAGCCTGACCCTAATCCTCTTTTCCCCGCAGTTTAACCCTAAGACTCCTCTCCCCACAACCTAACCCTTAAATTCTCTTCCCCAAAGTCTCCCATCCCTGCAGCCTAAATCTTGAGTCCCCTGGCTGATCCTAACCCTAACACTCCCCTTCCATGACCATAACCCTCCCTTCCCCAGAGCCTAACCCTAAAAGTGCTTGGTTAGGTTACTCACCGGTCCGATGGGGTTTGCGGCGATTAGTAGGTGCAATAGGTCTTGCTGGCATCGGGTTCCGAAAAGGAATGGGTAAGTATACTAATTGAAATGAGGTTTTGGCTATCTCGGTTACTTAACTGTATGGCTGCTTGTCACACTAGTCTGATGACTAACACCTGTGGACCAACCCGCACACAGGGCACTAAAATCTGTGAACCAGCCCTTGCATTGCCAGACCCACTTGACATGTTCTAAACGTTCTATAAATGGGTTATTATAGGATCTTAAAGAGAGCAAACTTAAAAAATGTGGGTAATAGAAAAAATCTATGACCATTCTTGAAATCAGCGTCTAAAATAAAACATGAATTCCACCCTACACCTAGACTTTGTAAGAGGTGAGCAGTATGTTTAGTAAGGTGTCAGTTGCCGTTCCATGGTCCATTTTGCGTCAGACCATAGTGCAGCAGTTTAATGGTGACTGCCAGCAATTGTCAGCAGTCTCCTCTACAACAGCAGTGCTGTGACTCCCGGAATTGCGAAGAAAAACTCTCAGAAACCCTCCTTGAAAAAATAAATAAAAATAAATTCACTCACAAAACTAATATCTATTCCTGAGTAATGAATCACTGGTCAGTGTTAGATGAAAGATAGCAAACAGTCAATCATCCACAGTTCACTTGTGCCAGAGGTTATCATCACCATTATCTGCTATTTTAACATGCCCCTAATTTGCATTTAATTACAGATATTTATATAGCTCTTATAATGCTCAGCCTACGCTAGAAAGCTGCTCCTGCCTTGTTCTACCTCTTGTGGCACAGAGAGACTTAAGTGCCAAAATCGCACAAATTTGTTTGGTCGCATTTCAATATCTGTGTCCTCAATTTTCGCAATGCAAAAAACTCAATTCTATAACCCTATATGGATTTATATATATATATATATATAGTTTATATAGTTGCGTTGCGAAAGACAAGAAAAATAAAAGAGGAGATGAGAAAGAAAAGGTCTTTTCTTACTAACTGACAGTAACATATGCAGGGACCACGCAATCCAATCAGATATATAAACAGTACAAAGTTGTTTGCCATTAATTGTCTGGTAGAGAACAGCTATTAAAAATTTCCCTTGTTGGTGTATGCACACAACATGTCACATAGATGGAAGACTATGAAGGGATGGAAATCAATCTCAGCAGTCAGCTCTGGAAATCCTGCATCTTTAAAATGTTTTATGGATTTAAGCTTTAATTATGTAAGGTAAACATCAGTCCAACAAAATAAAGCAATTTGATGATGCCTTTAGCAATGTATAAATAGTCATTATTCTATTATAATGTTTCTTTGCACAGAGGTGAGATACCCTACTGTTGCACATTACCCCATAGTTGCCGACTCTCCCGGAATAATTCGGGCAGTTCTCCCGATATATATGGGAGAGCCGCCAAATCTCCCGCAAGGGACTTGAGGCTTGTGGTTTCCATTAAACCATGGCCTCAAGTCCTGCCCCCCTGCCTAGCAACACTAGTTTACTAGTGTTGCTAGGCACAGGAAGATACTTGATGACGCAAATTGCATCATCAAGCCCCACCTCCATCCCTATGAAACCCCGAAAGGGGTAATTGATAGCAAAGGGGAGGGGATTAAGCCCCGCCCCCTGCATGCATCTATGGTTTCCCTCCGGGAGATCCTTTTAAAAGTCGGCAACCCTGCATTACCCGTTATTTCCTGACCTCTGAGGTCTGTCAGTCCGCAAAGGAGAGGGAAGTGAACTTTTCTGTCACTCCCCTTTTTTGTCAGACTTTAGGTCACTTACGCTTTCACTTACGTTATAAGACTGCTTTAAGTGACCCATGCAAATCAGTGGTCCGTACGACTGCTGATCCACAAGCAAGCACTTAAACCCACCACTACTGTTAATTTTTTAATGTGTCAAAACCCACCCACCTTACGGAGTTTAGGCATGAGTGGGAGATGCACCACCCTGTTGGACGGTTCTCCAGGAGATCCGTTGTGGAACATCTGGCAGTTAGCTGCTTCCTTAGTGGGGTGAAGACCTGCCGTGAGGTGGTATTTTTTGTTTTATTGCTTTGATTTTGCTTTTTAAGTGTAGGAGACAGATTTAACCATGGTTGCTATTATCATATTGTGGAGATTACAGATGCAGAACGGTGGAGACTGTAATTGTTTTTAATATATAAAAACAGGGGGAAGAGATGACAAGGAAAGGGCTGGGAAAGGTGTGCGATTTATAATATAAAACAATTACATTTTATAAATAAAATGAAAAGTATACCAGCACATATATTAATTCAGCAGCAGCAGCATACAGGGGGAGGAGGTCCTTTATAGTTCGTGCAGCACAATCGGTTCATAGGTTTGAATAGGTAAAATGTCCAGAACTCAGTGTATTCCAAATGATTAAAGGGGGGGGAAAAAATAGAAAAAAATAGAAAAAGAGTTGTCAATTAATATGAGGCGACCAAATATATCAATATGGCATATATATAAAAGATAATCCCGCTGCTCTAAAGTGCCACTCTAGATAATGATACTCTTAAAAATTAATAGATGAACCAACATCTTCACGTGAAAAGGATAGAAGATGGAATCCCAGATATAAAATGTGCAACACTGTTATTAGATATACTGTTACTGTATCAATTGATATGAGGCAACCCAATATATCTATATGACACACATATAATAATCCCACTGATCTAAAGTATAACCCTTAGAAACTGGGTGGGTAAACCAATCCCTCATGAAGGAATAGGATAGGTGGTCACAAAACATACCAGGGGCCAGATATACCAAGTGGTCATTTGTAAATAGAGGCGAGTTTTTGGCAATTTTCCAGCGATTTTTAAATTCCTCAAAAATACTGCCCTTCTAAATCACCGGTTTTTCAATCACCGTGGTGATTTAGAAAAGGCTTACCTTAAGTCGCTCGTGCGGATCAGCGGTCCGTACGACAGCTTATCCGCACAAGCGTGGGAGCCCCCTCGAATACTGTACATTTTGCATGCTTCCCCCTGCCCACTTTAGCAGGAGGAGGGGAAGCACAGCCCATTTGTACGGAAATGGATCGTACTGATCAATAGTTCCATACTAATGTTGGTACGTTAGGGTTATTATTGTGACCCTAGGGTAACCAATGACGATCGCATTAAACACTCTGGATCGCCGGCCCACTCTAATGAATGCGGGCTGGTATTTACTAAGTGTCAGCACGGATTTTAACAAACTGCGCCAGCACTTTAAATAACGCCATCTCCAGATGGCGTTAGGGTAAGTATTCCAGCAGTCTCCCAATATACCCCCCTTTTCCTCCCCCTAATAGCTGTTATTTGGGGGAGGAAGAGGGTGGTACATATCGGGAGACCGCTCAAGGCACTAAATAGAGCCTAAGGTCTTTAACGACTGCACATAGTCAATTGTAGATTGTGAAAATTAACCTACTACACATGTAAAGTTTCTTAAGTGTTAATCTAACCGTTATATAGTAACTCTGGATCTGGTTCCTGTTCCACATAGTTTAGAACAGCCACAGAACGACAAATGAGTGTATGTTATGCAGCAGCTCTATCAACTCTATCTTATAGCAAGCTCCGTCCTCTATGACTTTCTTTCCTTGATTGTTATTAAATAACTGTAATGTTAGACTGCATAAGGACAGAGCCAGATCCATTGGTTAATGCTAATTGTAGTACACCAAGATATGATCTTTTTACTGATCTTCAAAAGATAAACAGCCTTTTGCATAAGACATCACAGTTTTCATGATGCATTGGTTGAGCTATAACCCCATTGTACATAAACTTTAACATGAATTGCCATTGTCTCTAATATGAAAACTAGCAAACAATGCTAAAAATAATAGTGCTATATTATTTTCATGTTTCATAAGGCTGCGTAGGCTGAATGTAACATATTGCAAAACTCAAGGTGTGAAATATCTAATGTGTCATTTTTAATGTAAAAAAAAAGAAATTTAAAATGCTACATCGTGTTTACTGTATTTGTTGTATAAAAAACTTCTGATTAGCAGTTCAGGTTACTTAGGAATGCATATGCCAATAACCAATTAAATTTGCATAACATTAAATGATTATCTTCTTCGAATCTCTTTATATGAAAGAGTCAAAGGGCTAAACACTAAACTTCTCAAAAGGAAAAGTGGAGATGTTGCCTTTAGCAACCAATCAAATTATAGCTGACATTCTCTAATATGTAATAGAAAAGTGAGAGCTAGAATCTTATTGGTTACTGTGGGCAACATCTCCAGTTTTGTTTTTGAGACGTTTAGTAAATCTAGCCCTAAATGCTCTACCCCAAGGCAAATAACAAACAAAGAGATCCAGTGTCAGTTCATTGTTGAAGTTCCTCATCACTTACGGCAGCATACTTGGAAAATAAACCTGGACACATGATACAAGTCTATAGTGTTTCAAGCAACATTTAAAGAATTAGAGCCTAATCCATATTCACGGAGGTCTGAAAGTGCGCACATGAGAGGGAAGTGAACTCCCATGTCACTTCCCTCTCACATGTGGAATCTGGATGACTTAAACATCCAAAGACCAGCCTTAAGTTCTCTGTACAGATCTGCGTATGCCAACTGCTGCCCACTGACCTACATCTGTATGACTATCCCTGCCCTCCTTGCAGGGAATTGGCATACAGATGTAAGGGAGCGCCCATTGGATTTTCTAGGAGATCCGTGCGTGACAGCCGGCATGTGCATGTGCAGCGGCAAAAAAACTCCTGAGTTCTGGAAGCAGCAGAGATCTGGATCCGACCCTTAGGGCCTCATTTACTAAAGTCGATGTTGGCAAAATCGCCCAAAGTCCCGGGACTTTAGCTTTTTTTTCACCATTGGCGTATTCACTAAAGCCAAAGTCCCGAAACTTTGGGATTTTTAACAACCAACTCGACAAACATCGATCTAACCTCCCAGTCCCGATTTTTGTAATGTATATCATAGAACACGATGGATTCACTCTAGTGCGATGTTTGAGTTCTGGAAAAAAAAGCGCCTCCTGTGTGTGGCGCTTTCATAGAAAGCGACACACACTTTAATAGAAAAACACGTCAACATAGTTGTCATGTGTTTTTCACTAAGTAAAAACCACTAGCTGCATTTTGCAATCACTTATCCTGCCGAAGCCGTATTTTGCAATCACTTATCCTTCCGACACATATTCTACTATAAGGAAAAGCATGGCCATGTGTTTGTGGCCATGCTAATCCTTATAGTAGTGTAAGCAGCAGCCTGATAAGTGATAGAAATCTATAAGAAAATGTGTTATGTGTTCCTAATAAATGTAAGAAATTATCCCAATAAATATCGTTTACACATCAATGTGTTAAAAATGTCCCTTACTGTGTATTTTGCATGACAAATGTGTAATAAAGTAATAAATAAAAGTAGCGACTCACCGTTTAGCAGTCATCTGTCTTTGGATGACTTGCTTGGATTTTCAGCTTTCTGTAAAGATCTTCTTTCAATATTGCTTGAAGATGCTTGTCAGCTTGCTTGAAGAGGTTGGTCCAGTGCTTGCAGCTGGTGTTCGACCTTTTCTGGCACTTGCCACGTTGCACTCCTTCTTCCTCTTCTCCTCTACTAATGACCGGTCTGTCGCTATAGGGCACCCTTTTATATGAAAAATGACGTCATCTGCATTAGGGGGCTCTAGTGATTTTTCCATTTTAAAATTGATCAACATTTGACGGCGATTTGACATTGACGACGATTCTACATCGATGCCAAAAATACGGGCATAGTAAATGCCGCAATTTTTGGCCAAAAATTGCTGCAAAAACACAGCGATGATGATCGATATAGAATTGCTACCTAAAATCGACTTTAGTAAATGAGGCCTTTAGAGTATAATGCATTAGATATAATGATATGATAAATATTAAAAATGTAACGACGGTACAATATACAAATGATATTCTCATACCTAACCTTTTCCCTTAGTGTCCTACCCATTCCAGCAGGGTCGGACGTGACTTCTCTTTCTTCTGTTCGCCGGGGCCTTCCCAGCTTTGCAGAATACTCTGCCACCTGGGAAGAGACAATAATTACTGAAGGGCTAATCACTATGACTGGATTAGTAGTGTTCGAGTGCCTCAATAGGAGGAAGTGCGTGGCTTCACCCCCGGCTGGAGGGTAGCTCGGTTACTCTGGCCAGGAATGCGGGGCTGAGTGTAGTCCTCTCCACGCCAAACTGTAGCGGGAGGTTCCACCTTACCCACCTTGGTGGGGGCCAAACAACAGTGATGTCTATGAACCGTACTCATCGTATGTGCAGTATCTCCCCCCTACACCTCTTCTTCCTGCAAGAAAACACAGGCAGCCTGGCCTACAAACACTATTCTAACAGGCCTAGTGCCACTATACTAATAGGGGACTACTGCCACTTACCAACCAGTACCTCAATGGAGGGACTAAACTGTTACAACTATAACTATCAATAGTACTTAAACAAAATACGCCAGGCGCTACTAACTAAATCAAACAGAAGGGATTTCACTCCACACCACAGGCAGACAGGGGGGGTGTTGCGCTAAGGGGAGGAGAAAGGCTTCAGTAGACTAAAGGATCCTAGTGTAGGGATATGTGGGAAGGGAGGATAAATGACAGCTTTCCCCTGTTGCCCAGGGGGGGAAGAGAATGGGCTGGTGCAGGGCCAATGTGTGGGCGTAAAGTGCAAGGGTGCAGGCCCAGGATGCAAATCAGAGCCAAATACAGCAGGGACGACTATAGCAGGGACAATGGTACATGGCCTAGATCCAGGGCAGGCAGGGTTATGGGTGCAGGGCCAAGGTACAGGGCAGGCAATGTGCAGGCCAAGGGCGACAGGGCCAGATAGTGAGGCTAATGTGCAAAGCAGTGGTGGCAGGGCCAATGGATTGCCCAGGGGTGTACAGGTTCAGGCTGGCAGGGCCTGTGCTCATTGCCCAGGGATGTCACACTCACCAGACCCTTTGCCCTTATACTGGGGGTAGGGGGCAACCTCCTCTTACCTGCTCTACCCAGGGGCCTATGAACTCTTTTGCGAGCCCCTGGATAACAGGTTGTTGCTGTGCCTCGCCGGCCTCTTCTGCCCGCTGGCCGCCTCCCGGCTGTAGCGGGGCTTCTGCGGCGTTTTCCACCCGCTGACTGCCTCCTGGCTGCAGTGGGGCTTCTGCAGTGTCTTCCTCTTCTGCCTGCGGGTCTTCTCCTTGCAGCCACGAGGCTTCTTCTCTGAAGTCTTCTTCTTGGATCTTCCTCCGACTTTCTCCTACCGACGACTGAGCTCCGCTCCCGCCGTAGCGGCTTTTATGCCGCCTGGCGGGGGTGGAGCGAATGATGCAGCGAGCTCTGATTGGCTCGCCGCAGCTCCCTGTGATTGGCCCGCAGCCGCTGTCTCTGATTGGACAGCGGCATCATCCACGTGACCTGTAGGGCTGCCTTCCCATTGGTCCACGGTGAATCTTTTCAGATTCACCATGGTCCGCCGGGGAATCAGCCGCGGCTCGCCTGGTGCCGCACTCCTGGACCCAGGAGCGAGTGAGTACCGCTCCACACAAGCAGAGCAGGTCACAGGCTGGGCAGACCTTACACTATAACTGATAGAGAAGGGAAAGACTACCTGGACGCAAATAGAGTCTGACAGCTTCTGATTGGATCATCTTTCCCCAGCCAGGGCACTACTGGAGTTGCAACGGCAAGGATTCTGGAGGAGGAGAGTGTTGAAATTAAAATAAACATTTTCTATCCAGAATATTGCCCCCTAACATGTAAAAGAGTGTTAAAACTATAAAATAGAAGATAACTTAGTGGTGACAATAATAAAGTCTTTGTGTGGGAATCAAACAAAAGAATACTCGTGGGGGAAACGTGCGCATGCAATCCCATGCGTGAACACGCTACCAGCGTTAGCACGCTCAGCGCTACATCGTTGTTCTGGATCAGGCCCTTTGTGTGGGAATCAAACAAAAGAATACTCGTGGGGGAAACGTGCGCATGCAATCCCATGCGTGAACACGCTACCAAATGCGTGAACACTCTTCCACGTGTGAACCATGTGAGTGCTCCTTTTTATGTATGATGATATATTTATTTGTTCCCAGTTCTAAATCCATAAAAGTGCAATGTGTATATTTAAATAAAATGTGTTCCATGTTCTTAAGGAGATGTTTTATTCACAGGAGTTATCAATCAATTATTATAGAAATGCTTAGCTTAGGAAGATTGTGAATTCACGCTGCAAATCGCATAAAAATCACGGCGAGACGATTTGATTTTCAATGAGAAAATCTTGCTTAGTAAATAGACCCCTTAGTGTAGCATTTCATGTTGTGTTAGCAATGATATGATTTATTATGCGATCACATCTAATGTATGAAGTTATAGATATAGATAGATTCATGATATTATGTTCCTCTGTGAAAGACCGCATGGTCAAGACCTTTGCATTTAGTTAAGTACACCCTGTGTAATATGTTAATGATGCTTCCAAGAGAACAAAAGACCCTCCAAGGACCAATCGCCATAGGATCCATAAGATGACCTGAGGAATCCACCAACCAGATGCCAGAAGATCATATAGCAGTGACGTCATCAACCCCTTGATAATGATTGTTATAAAAGCAATACCTGCCGTTGGACGGCAGAGGATTCTGTCAGAAACTCACGCCAGTGCTGGTATTGCTGTATCTGGAAGCTGTGCTGTGCTGGATTAACGCTCATTGGGGTAGATCCAGAACTCCGCTTGCAAACCGCTTACTAGCGTAGGGTATTTACGCGTGCATAACTTCTATACACTCCCCTAGGCACTCCCCCTGCATGTACGTATTTTGAATGATTTCCGCTTTCCAAACCCTACCTTAACTTTTGGCCGCGTAATCGCTGTCGTCCGCAAACGTACGGATGGGCAACACGGACTTACGCAGCTAAGCACGCCCATACTGTACACTTTAAATGAAAACCCCTGCCTACACTGTGTATTTTACATGTAGTTTTGGCTCACGAAAAGTTGGCGCGCCCACACGTACGAATTTACGCAGCAAATATGTGAATGACCCATACGCTCAGAGTTATGTTACGTAGCGTATCATCTGTCACGCACATGTGCAGTACATACAATATCGCGATTTTACGTGTCCCACAGGCGTAAATTTGCTCAGAAGCGTTGTTTTGGATCTGCCCCATTGTTGGTAATATATCTTTTTTTTGCCTTGGAACACAACCTGTGACTGGACCTTCATTATCTCGCGTATGGTATCATTGCAGGTGGATTTCCGCAATGTGTTATTGTCTTTATATTTTGCTGTTTAAAGTTGAGAATAAAACTCAACAAGAGTGTACGCCCACCAGCCTGATGTGTACCACTCTCCACATGGCTAATAGGCATACTGCTACGTGCCGTGAAGACACGCACGTTGGAGGAGTTGAAAGATGGTCGGTGCTGCATGGAAGAGGTAAGATATTTGCATGCCGCTCTAATGGCATGTAACAAATATAGATTATATATTCAATATATGAAGTGCTTTTAACATAAAGTTAACAACTTGTTTCTGTCAATGTGTATTTAAAAATAGTTGCCCACTGTCATATGTCAAACTAATTATATTCTTATATTAATGTTGTGAGAAAAATGAAAATTACAGTGCAAATTTGTGTATTAAAAATATAACATTGACTCACTCCTAATGACTGGTGACTAAATCTAAATAGGCTGTAAAACAATTTAAACAGAATACAACAATCTAAATATCAATCATGAATCAAATACTGTATGATTGCACTATTCTATATTCTAAAATTACTTTTGACAGAACTGTATAATACGGAAGGCAGTCGCCGCTGCGAAAATGCTATTTATAAATTGGAGAGAGAAGAAAGGTCATTTTTGTCTGCCTCTATTTAGAAAATAGCGCTATTTTGAAAAAAAAACTTATGAATGGGTAGGTATACCGATCGGCATTCTTACCCATTCATTTATTCAGAAACGCCGCTGTAGCCACACAGCACCAACTCTATGGGTGAGTAGGAATCTATGGGGAGTTTTAGGGGTAGGTTGGGGGCAAGGGAATCTTAGGGTTAGGCTGTGGGGAAGAAAGTCTTAGGGTCAGGCTGCAGGAAGGAGAGGGTTACGGTCGAACTATGGGGAGATGAGGGTTAGGATTAGAATAATGTAAGGAAAAGGTTAGGGTCAGAATAAGGAAAAGGGATATTACCATTCGCCGCAGCATCTCCATCTGGGAATCATTGATTGCTTCACGTCAGCTAGGCAGAATCAATTAATTTTTCAGGCACTTTGCTCTGGTCTGGTATAAAATGGCCCTTTTGAGGCGGCGACCTACACCCGTATAATACTGACTAATATTTTTTGGTATAAAGCTAAAGCAGTGACTTTCTTTGGTGTACGCAGGTCGGCTGGACAGGGAGGAGCTGGCTGAGAGCAAAAGGAACAAGTGGAAAAAAGATAAAGGAAAGAGGAGAAAGGAGAAATGGGGAGCAGCTTTGGAAAGTACAGTTTTTATTTCAGAAAGAAGATAATTTACATTAGTGGCCTCTAGTGAGCGCTCTAGTGTTTATGACGTCATAATTTCTATAAAAGGGTGCCCTCTAGTGTCCGAATGGTCATTAGTAGCGGCACCCAAGAAGAGGAAGGAGCATGTCGTCTGGGCAAGTGTCAGAAGAGGCAAAAGAGCAGAAGGAAGGACCTGAACATCTTCTTCATGCAAGTGGACAAGATTCTACAAGCAACTGGAGAAGAATTAATTCAAAGAAAGAATAATCTACCAGCAACTCTTCCCAAGAATGATGACAGCTAAACGGTGAGTCAGAAACATTTTTTTTTCTTTTTGCAACACACTTTAGTTTAACAGAAGTTTATTACAACACAGTGTGGCCACCTGTATTAATTTTACATGTTAGGGGGCAATATTATGGATAGAAAATGTTTATTTTAATATGACGTGTGTAAATGTTTAATCTGTTTTTTTTACACTGTTTTTTTTTTCACAGGCTACAGCGCAGCATGCTTAGAAGGCTTAACATGCTGATATTAATACAGCATTGCTGAGCCTTGTAGTTCTATCAGCGCAGCCATGCTAAGCCTTACAACCATGTTGCGCTTGCTTTTTTTTTTTTAGGCAAAAAGCGATGGGGATTTTTCAATGGAAAATCACTGTGCTTTTCTATAGAAAAGCATAGCGATTTACTAGGGCCTGATTCACACTTAAGAATCTTCTTAAAATAAGAACTTAAAGTCGCTCCTGGGCAAAACCATGTTGATTGCAGGGGGAATTAATTTAATTGTATTCTTTGCATGCAGGGATATATCTTTGAATTGCTTACTGCACACAGATACTGACCAGCTTTACTATTACACTGTTATTTAGACTTGGGCTGGGAAATATCACCTCTCAACACTAGTACTGTTTGCAACAGATGAAATATGACTCCCCTGCAATCAACATGGTTTAGCCCAGGAGTGACTTTAAGTTCTTATTTTAAGAAGATTCTTAAGTGTGAATCAGGTCCTGTGTGGTCACCTGTATTAATTTTACATGTTAGGAGGCAATATTATGGATAGAAAATGTTTATTTTAATGTGACATTGTGTAAATGTTTCATCTTTTTTTTTTTACTTTTTTTTTCCACAGGCTACAGCGCAGCATGCTTAGAAGGCTTAACATGCTGATGCTGATATTAATACAGCATTGCTGAGCCTTGTAGTTCTATCAGCGCAGCCATGCTAAGCCTTACAACCATGTTGCGCTTGCTTTTTTATTTTTTTTTAGGCAAAAAGCGATGGGGATTTTTCAATGGAAAATCACTGTGCTTTTCTATAGAAAAGCATAGCGATTTACCCCTTTAAAAATCGATGCATATGGAAGGAGAGTGAAAATCGCGTTTTAAAATCATCTGTTAGTGAATCCTGCGATTTTAACTAAAAATTTGCGAGAAAATCGTGACATCGATCGATTTGAAATCACGTTTAAAAAGTGACTTTAGTATATATACATCTATCTATCTATCTATCTATCTATCTATCTATCTATCTATCTATCTACCGTTAATTCCTTACTGAAAATTCCAAGATCAAAATCTGGATTGTTTATTTTAGATAGCAGCAGAAGAGAAGACAGGGTGATTAGATGAAAATGTTTCATTAAACGTATGCACTAGATGACCTCTCATTACCTATTGAAACGAAGGGGAAATAATTTCCATCTGAGCCTGGAAGTGTCTTTTCTGAGAGCATTAATTAGTAAATACACTGTGTTTATACAAGCAACACAGTTACTTAGAAATACCTGCAAAGTAATTTAATTGCTTTATTTGCTATTACCAACCACAAAATACAATTACATAAGAAACTCATTTTGTTTTTTTTTCCAATTGCTTTTACATTAGATGTGTATTTTGTTTAGGTTTTCTATTATTAATAACTAGAATAAGGACTCAGGAAGTGCAATTATCTTACATTTATCACTCTCACTAATGCTTCTTAAAATTTTTTAAAACAATTTATTAGTGCACTTTTCTGTTACCAGGACCAGAATATTTGTAATTATGAATATGAATATTTTCATTGCTTAAGTAATTTTCCTATTTTATTTTTTTTTACATTATACAATTCTTCTTTCACAAATATATGTATATGTCACATTCTACTATCATCCATAGAGGAAATTTTGAGGTTTCATTGATTGCAATTCTAGGTAAGAATATGACACTCCAACCACACAGGGTCCCTGAAATGCCAGTCATTCAACACAATATATACCCCTATATAAAATGAAGCCAACTTTTGGTTTCACTGAAGTTGTCCTGCATCAGGTACATCTATTAGGTACAGTATTTTGTTGCTCTATCTCTGCTTATAATAAACAACCACAGAACCGTATCCAGACTCCCACAGAGTGGGAGCTTTCCTCTGGATCCACACATCCATATTGATTGTGTAACCATGACGTTTTCGATGCCAAGATGTGGTGGTTGCGGGCACAAGTAAGAGGGGGGATAGATTTAAATTTTACTGGAAGGGCATGCTAAGTTTCCTGAGTCCTATTCTATCTTTTGATTGGCCCTTATTTTAAGTGGCACAGATGGAACTCTAGTCTGGAAATAAACTTTCCCAAAAAATGTTTTACTACACTTTGTGACATACTATTTAATTGATTTATTTATGATGGAGTCCCACAGTTGTTATTGCTGTACAAAATTCCTTAATAGAAACTGATGACCATACTGGTCTTGGTGGTGGTCATTGGGATGGTGGCTTCATGGCAAGGGATTATACCAGGTGTGATAGGTCACCATGAAGTTTTAGTTTGGATCGAGCTGAAATGAAGCTGTGGCCTTACGTTAGCCTCAACTAGTTTTTATTTTTCGTTATTTAGCCAAAAATATGGGTAACTTTGACAGCGATGGAAAACATCAACAGTTAACATGCTAGATGTTTTTTTAAAAGTACCCAAAAGTGTAGACATAATCTTGGTAGCATATAAAAAAATAATGACTTTTTGTTAAATAGTCAATTGAAACAGGCAAACATAAGCAAAAAACAACAGTGTTGTACAGCTGTTGTCATCACTTTAGGGTCAAGTCGTAAGATACAAGCAACTGTTTTGAAACTCTGTTCAGTTTTTGTTAATGCATTAACTGTGTTAAAATGTCCCCAAATAACCTGGGACTCCCCAATTTTTTTTATTTTTTTTTAATCTTGGGTCAAAAGATTGTATGAAACTTACTGCACAGACCAAGAAAAGAAAATATCCTAAAGTTTTATTTCCAACCACTTTCCTTTCGATACCTAGCCTGTTCTCAAGTAACCATGAAGTTCAACTCAGGTAAACATTTTTCAATGTTTCAATCAACATTAGCAGATGTACTTCTGTATGTAGTTACTTTATAACATCGAAAAACTTCATTTCCTTTTTAGATTTTGAATATAAGTTTTAAGGTGGTAGTTAATGAGCAATTACTGTAACATTTAGTACTCTGTGTACCAAATACTTTGCTCAGTCCTTCACGCATTATAGAGGCAGGTTGAAATGAGGGGCATTGCAGCACGGTGGCTCAATGAGTAGCACTTGTGTCTTGCAATTCTTGTAATTCCTGAACTAGGCCTTATCTGTATGGAGTTTGTATGTTCTTCCCGTGTCTGCATGGGTTGCCTCCAGTTGCTCAGGTTTTACTTCCGCACTCCAAAAACATGCTGTTAGTTTAATTGACTGCTAAATAAATTAGCCCTAGTCTGTGTGTGTATGTCTGTGTTAGGGATCTTGGAATGTAGCTAAAGGCTAGCTAAAAGGAGGATGGGGTCACCCACATCCTCTAGCCCGACCAGCCCCTTATGCCCTTGAGAGTAGGGTTTGCCTTAATAAATGACCCTGCACCCTTAAAATTCTAGGGTCTTTAACCTTTTGTCCACTCAGTCAACATACCCAGTGCTTTACTTAACTTAGTTCATCTTTCTCAACCCCAGATCCCGGCCCCTCCTATATTTCCCCTTCCCCATGTCTTTAAAAGTAAAAAATGTGACAGTTGTAAATGTTGATGTTGCTTACTCTTGATGACCTCTGAGCCTTGGCAGCACGAGATCATTACTAATACTTATATAACTCCTTCACCATACTTAAAGTGCTGGTTGTGTCCAATATATATTAAAAATAAAACATCAACTGTTAGGTTATGAGGATACAGGAATTTGATTAAAGTAAGGAAAATATTTTTTGTTTTGTTTGTTTTGTAAACAATTTACTGTGTAGGATTTTATTAACTTGAACTTCGGTTAGTATGAAACATTGTAAATATACCTGTCCTTGTTCTTGGTAAAGGAATGTAGGACAATGCACATTACATTGGACATGATTGCTTTTTCAGTTATTCAAGGTAAATTCTGTCTGGCTTTCTTTGTTGTTGTTGTTTTAAAGGAAATTGCATTCTGCTTTCTCATTATCAAAGGTTCTTATATCTCCTGTTTATGGTTAATGTAATGCAATATTGTTTAAGATCATTCTCCAGGATGGTCTAAACTTTGTTAAGAGAGGGATAAAAAACATGTTTTATAAACAAACTGGGTTAAACATCTGAGTTGAATGTAAAAGAACTACCTGATATTTCTTATTTCATCGTTAGGTAACATGCAGAAATATTGCAACCCTTTTCTAGTATCACATTTATATTTAATTGTAGTTTTGGATTAGTTTATAATAGTTTACTTAGATGTAAATGTAGCAACCGGGTGGTAAGGGCTACAGGTTTTTATTAATTTGATGGTATTAGTGGATTGCAGAGAGGTGTGAGCAATGAAAGAAAACTCAAAAACTTTTTGAACCAGGGTTTAGTGAAATAAATTTAGTTTTAATAAATATCTAATAAAAATCTTTACTTATTAATTTTAAATAAGGATGAGCAGAAAACTTTTTCCGAATTGTCGAACAGAGCATAAATAACAATTTCAATTCAACAAACTTCACAAATGTAATTCATACTATACTTTCAAAATCTTGCGAGTAAATTAGTTACAATCAATAGTTGCAATATTCAAAAAAATATAACTCATGTAATGCTTCTAAATTATTACATATAAGCTAGGTATAAACATTAGAAACAGTCTTTATAAATGCAATGCCTGTTGTAGGTTATTTCAGTTCAGCTTTTAGTAACTCCTAATAAATCAGATGTAACCTTTATTACTTTCTTTGTCTACCATCCAAATTACTTGCAGGTAAGTCTCTCTGTACAGCTGTCACCTTCTATTTCTCTGCTGTCCCTTTAGCTTCTTTCTTTCAGTCTCTCTCTCTCTCTCTCTCTCTCTCTCTCCGACTCCCTCTCTCACACGCTGTCACTTTCTATTGTCACCGATCACTTGGCCTGTCTCTCTCTCTCAGCTGGTTTGGCTTTCTCTGGCACTCTGCTCTCAGCTGCTCTGTACCTCGTCTCTACCTCTGCCTCACAGCTGCCTCTCTCTCCAGCTCTTTTTACAGCTCCTGCGATCTGACTTTCACCAAATAGACGACACCTTTTCTATGATCTTTATACTTTCACTTGACCACTGTCTCCACTTTTCTTTCTAACACTGTTTTCTGTCAGACTGGTTATTCACCGCACTTTCTAAGCACCCCCGGCTTAAGTATTCTCTCCAAAACAGCTTCGCTCCTATGCCACTTTCTCCTTCACTTCACTACTGCTTCCCCTCAGATCACCTCACACCAACTGTCCCTTCCAACTGAACTTTCTAGAAGAATCCCTCACGATTGACCGCATGCCACTACCAGCTGACTGCTGCCTAGGCAACAGTTCAAACAACCCAGCAATCAAAAACCTCCCACAAGCCATCCAATACTCTGCAACTTTATACGCACATCAATAGACATTTTATAATTTCCTATACACATTAGTGGACACCCTACTCAGGGGCACCACATTAATAGTCTTCATTATACTCATGTCTATTTTCATTATAATTATTCTTTAAATCTATCTGATCATATGCTACCTATGTAATGCACTAAAAACCTCGGTACCTAGTTATTCTTTACTAAGGAATAATCTTAAACTACTAAAAGTATACTGGCGACTGACCTGGCAGAAAATGAGACTGACAACAATTTTGGTGAATAAATCTTTTTTACTTTAATTGCAAATATTGATATCTTCTTTGCACTTTCTTGTCAGTGTTTTTAATAAGTACAATTTTTTTTTATTCACATTCATTGAAAATATTAATTAATTTTTACTGTGTTCACAAGGTAATTTTTCTGACAACATCTAATCCAATACAATCAATCATGTTACATTTTATAGTATATGAAAAAAACAACTAATGCAATAAGACTGAATTTGTCACCCCAGCTATTATTGAATTCAATAATATAGGTAAAACTTTTCCCACCTTAAAAAAAAAATATATAAGTTACATTCCGGAATCCCAAAGCACCAAAACATTACAACAAGTTCTACACCAATTCTAATCTATTTTACATGAACAGTTTCAGTCTACCCTTTTCTTTTTTACGTGACACATACGTGAATGGCCCATACGTTCACAATTACGCTACGTGAATCTGCGTATTTTCTATGGTGCGCATGCGCAGTGCATACTAAACAGCGATTTTACCTCTCCGCCACGCGTAAATTCACTTCGAAGCGTTTTTGTATATTCCATGGGGTCTATTTACAAATATAATTTTCATGCGATATTGGTCATTTTCATGTGAAAATAGGCATTATCAAATGAAAATTAAGTTTTCTAATTGCAGTTGCAGTTTTCATGGCGATCCATGTAAATATTGGGGTCTCCGCTGGCCCGTTCTTTTCAGAGTGTGCTGGCGCTTTGTTATATTTATTAAATGCTGGAGTTTTACACTCCGCTACCGGCGTAAAAAAATAACACCATTTCAGGATGGCATTAGTGCAGTTATCTCAACAATCTCCTCATATTCCCCCCATTACCACCCCCTAATAGCTGTCAATTAAAAAAAATATTAATAAACAAAAATAGGTTTTTTTTTCATTTATTTTTTAACATAAAAAATAAATATACACATTTATAATATTATTAATTGTACAAAAAAATAAAGAAAAATTAAAACTTACCTGTTTGGGAGACGCGTCCAGGACTTGAAATTTTCAAAGTCCCACAATGGAGTCTCTGTGCATGTATATTTTATATGAATGAAATTGGAGATCATCGCGGGACCTCGCCGAAGGGGTATTATACATTTTATGAATGAAGCTGCCAGGCTTGCTGCGAGGAGAAGCGAGTCTGGATCAGCAACGTTCATTCAAAAATGATATACTATATAAACACACCCCCATGTCACTTATTTTATATTATATCATTTATTAGTTGATTGTTGTTTATTTGCTTGTCTGGCAGCAGGTAGAGAAATACTTTTGAGGACAAAAATAGGAAGTTCTCATAGGCCAAAATTTTAGAAAAATGAAAAAAAAAAAGAAAAATTGAGTTTGCTGGTGGTTCAATAACTGGATTTAATCTGGGTACACACTAAGGACATGAACTAGAGCTGTGCTTCCACCTATTTTTAGGAATTAGGAATCACATGTGCAGAAAGGGAGTGAGCATGGAAAGATGAACGCACAGTAGACCAGACTCCCTGCACGTTCATCTAAAATTTCACACCAGCTTAGAGCTGGTGTAAGTGCAAAACAGAGGAATCATTATATTATTATATTATATATAAAATAGCATTAAAATTTGTATAGGCTACTGTGAGTACATCTCATCTCACCTATCTCTGGATAGAACATACGCAGTGCAAGCAGTAGATTGGTGCATCTGCTGCTCAGGAACTCTGGATCAGGTCCTGAAGCTTTTACTCATAATGCGACATCTTGCCAAACAGAAGTAACAATCCTGAAGTCCTGACCTGCTTAATGATGTCCACTTCTCTCTATTTTACTGTGGATCATTTACAAACATTTCCCATAAACCTTTGCTGCAACGATATCACAAAGGTGTCACTAGGCAGAAAAAAACATTTGAAATCTTTGCAGTGAAGATCATGGGTCAGACGCACTGAAGTGTTATGCAGACATCAGGACATCGCTGATTACAAATATTAGGAACTCCCAAAAGTTAAATCACATAATGTGATGCCGTTTCTGAAGATTCTACAGTATCTTAGGTGAGATGTCAGAGCTGTTTAATGGTTATCGTGTGATCTGCAAAATAGTCGTCAGATAACCCTCCAGTTTGTTCCCTGCTTTACTTTCCAACAGTCTTCAAATGATTTTTCAGACTGACAGTGATGTGTAGTGGATTCAAAACACAGAAATGATTGATGGCTTAGTCAATACCTCTTGGAAAAAACCTCTAGGAAAAATGTTTTAAATTTTGAAATATTTATTTTACAAATATTCACAGAGAAATTAAGACAAGTAGAGAGAAAGTATACTGCACAGCGTAACCAGAAAACTGCCTATCTCATAAATTGTCAATGTTTGAGCTAAACATGATTATATTTTCAAAGAGACGGGTGCAAATATACAGCATATAAACATGTATAGACAAATAGAGAGAAAAAGGGCCTTATCTTACAATGCACACCAAGTGCAGTTTAAATAAAATGTAACTTTTAATAATATACATTAAAAATGTATTTTGAATATCAAAAGAAATCACAGTGTTATATTTCAGGGACAACAAGGTGTCAAATTATACAGTTATAAGAGTTGCTCAGAAACTACAAAACAATAGTTTACCACTTCTAGATTTAGCTGTAATAGATTTAACTGATCTTAGTTCAATTCAATTTGAAAACGTCATTGTCATGCTGACCCTGGGTGAAAAGGTTTTAGTCAGCATCCTAATGCTGAGTAAAAACAGCTGCACTGATAAAAATAAGAGATTTGTTTCCATGGCAACAGGCACCATGTGTAATTTCTTATAACAACTCCACCTACACTCAGGTTGCCATGGCAGCAGCTGATTATGATTAGCTTCCAACACAGACTGAAATATTGTTTAGCAACATCAACTACAGTAATAGTAAGGATTTGGTTTCTGATCAATCATTGATCATATTATTCTGCAAATGATCACATGTTTAGTCTTACATAACATACTGTTTCTCTAAGGAGCAGTCTGCTGGTTCCTTCTGTCATCTTACTAAAGATAGTATGATTATATAATTAATGATAATATCTATGTGCATAGTATGCAATTCAAGGTTTAAATGTAAATAATGATCATTTCAACCTGTAAGCACTTATTTTATTTTCCAATATGTAATGTGTTTATACAGATTTTTAATTAATTTGGGGTAATTTGATTCAAATATGTTTTTATGAATATGTTAAAGGGTCACATTATATATATATATAGTGAAGTACATAATAAGTATGGTCCGGATTCACAGTTACATAGTTTTCATCTTATATACTTTGTTTTAAGAATTGAGCTACTACACATGCGTAGTAGCTTATTTACGCTATCTACGTACCATTTCTGTACGTAGATTGTGTAAGCGGTTACGCAATCTACGTACAGAAATGGTACGTAGATAGCGTAAATAAGCTACTATGCATGCGTAATAGCTCAATTCTTGAAATAACGTACGTAAGACGAAAACTATGTAACTGTGAATCTGGGCCCATGTTATTAAGTTAATCATGTAATAAGTCAATAAAATAAAAATATATGTCTTTATTATTGGACTAGAGCCAGACACTAACATCCCAGTTGCACTTGTAGCTCTGAGCATAATGACAGTGAAGATCCGATGCCTGAACCCTGCTGGATCCAGACTTCCATGACTTACTGACGCCCCACATCAGCTGTGTGCCCTGGGTGGCTGAGGAGGTTAGCTAAAACTCAGCAGAGGCCCGGGTCCCATTGCAAGGAGGTGAGGCCTATGTCTGGATGAGTGAGACTGGGCAAAGTCAGGAGGTACTGTGGGCAAGGCTGAGTGGGCCTGTCTGCGAGAAAGATGCATGGAGTGCCAAGCATACATGCAGTACTAAGGACTATTTTAAGTTGTCAACCTCTGACAGCTGCTTACATGGCAGGGGAAGCAGCTGCCACAGGCCCCCCTCTCCTACAGACCCTGTAGCAGCCACACCTCTTGTGCCCCCTATAGTTATGCATCTGGGATCAGATCCAGACCCTTGCATGCTTTCCGTACGTGCAGAAGTCTGAAAGTCCACACGAAAGAGGAGAGTGAACTCCCCTCTCTCATGCGGACTTGAGGGCAGAGGCTTAACACTGAAGTGCAGATCACCGTTTCATACAACCGCTGATCCGTGTGTAACACTTCCCACACTGTAAAATTTAAATCCCTTCCCCCTCACCGTACCGTACTAAACTGAGTTCACCGGGATTCAAGCTGACCATTTTAGACTGTAATAAAATTAGTATTGTATTGGTATAATAAATTATGCCATTGGTTTATAAAAACCCCCCAAATCTTAAGCTGATATGTGCACTGGTTTTGAAGTTATATGCCTTTAAAGCTGCCTTTTATTAACAAATATTTTATTATTTTACATTTGCAGCTGACCTAATTGAGCTAGAGTTGAACTGATTTTAAACCTCTTTTTATGGGCTTTCATATGATATATAATACAACAGTATTTTTCATGATGCGATAGTCTGCTATAAGAGGTATTTAATAACATATGTTTAGTATTTGGTTATTTTTATTTAAAAAACAAATATAATTATTTTTTTTGCTTTTAGGATGGCAACAATTATTTAAAAATGAGTCCTCATCTGCAAATTGTCTTTAGAAAAATAATTACATGCATATTTGGGAAATTTTCTGTTCTGATAAAATAACCTCCTAATAAAAGCAACCATTTTATAGTAATGACTTCAGCTGTGAATTCAATATTTTTTAATCCTACTGCAGTCATGAAAAATGCTAATTGTATTTACATTAGCTTGTGTTTATATTGATTCTAATACTACATTGCTGTTCATAGTTATGCTTATATTTATTTACTAAACTCTCATTAGAGTGTTTTGCTACACTGTCTGGAGTCACTCACTGATAAATATTAAGTACATTTACCACTTTACGGTGACTGAATGTCACACAGTCATCCAGACAGAGTTGTTTATTTCACTCAGTAATATATTTATTTTAGTAGGGTAACATGATGCTAAAAATGCTCAGCTCACTATGTAAAAAATCTGGTGCTTGCAGGAGTTAGAGGACGCTGGACCCCGGCAGAGCCGTCACTAGGGGTGTGCAATAGGGTTGGCCGCCCACGGTGCAAAGCTTAAGGGGGCTCCAGTAAGTTAATATTTAAGTTTAAATTGACTTGGAATTAAGGGTCAGGGGGCACAATTTTGCCTTTTTGCCCCTGGCACTAAAATTTGTAGTTACGGCTCTGGACCACGGTATCTCAAGTAAATTTCAAATTAGGGTTTCTAGGGAATAATTACTTTTAATAATAAGAATAAAACTGCTCTCAAAAATAGTGTTAATAGTTTAATTTTATTAATTAACAAAATGCAAACAGAATGAAGAAAAGAGAAATCTAAATCAAATCAATTTTTGGTGTGACCACTCTTTGCTATACAAAACAGCATCAATTCTTGTAGGGTACACTTGCACTAAGTAAAGGATTTTGTAGAATTATAGTCATGTGTATGATTAACCAACTTATACCAACTTATAGAATCTTATACCAAACAGGTGATAATGATCATCATTTTCATATGTAGGCTGAAACACAGTCATTAACTAATACAAAAAAGCTGTGTAGGAGGCTTAAAACTGGGTGAGGAGAAGCTAAACTCTGCTACAAAGGTGAAGTTGTGGAAGACTGTTTCATGGCACAAGTCATACACCATGGCAAGACTGAGCACAGCAACAAGACACTAGGCAGTTATACAGCATCAGCAAGTCTCTCTCAGGCAAAGATTTCAAAGCAGATTGGAGTTTCAAGATGTGCTGTTCAAGCTCTTTTGAAGAAGCAAAGAACAAAGAAACAGGCAATATTGAGAACCGTAAATTCAGTGTTCGACCAAGGAAACTTAGTGCTGCTAAAGAGCCATACCTTAAATGTGGAAATAAGGCTAAAGCGACTCAACTATCCACAAACTCATAGGAACTGGGGTGCAGAAAAATGGCAGCAGGTGCTCTGGAATGAGGAATAAAAAAAAAAAAAAATTGGTTGTAACAGAAGACAATTTGTTCACCGAAGGACTGGAGAGCAGTAAAATAATGAGTGTCAACAGACAACAGTGAAGCATGGTCGAGGTTCTTTGCAACGTAACTACAAACGAAGGGGCGAGTTCATCCATACAACATTCTTAGTTACGTTTGGTAGATGGAGGGAGGCATTTAGATCATACAGGATGGGCCGGGTTAGGCCGTTACGTACGTGAATCCATTACGTACGTCAGTACTCATGCTTTGAAAAGTTTAGGTAGGGTTTGGGAAGCGTAAAACGGCCAAAGTACGTACGAGCGAGGGGAGTGTCTAGGGAAGTGCATATAAAATACGCTAGCGTAAATATGCTACGCGATGTAACGTAACAAGCACTTAGGTCTGGATCTACCCCAATGTCATTAAGAACTATCTTCAGCATAAGAAAAAGAAAAAGGATTTCTGGAAGTGATGATATTGTTATGAATGCCTGGGGTTTGATGCAAGGAGTGCAGGAGACCGGTTTAGGAAATAGTGGTTTATTGCAGGTAGCAGAGTAACAGAACATATACACTGTACAAAAATAACAGAGATGGACTATACACAAGTACAAGGTAACAGATTCCAGGTAAATACACAGGTGTGAGATTACGGATGTCAGGCAAGGTATACAGGTATGAGGTAACAGATTACAGACCAAGTACACAGGAATGAGAAAATAGATGTTGCGCAAGGTATACAGGTTACAGACACTGGTAAAAAGGACAAATATAAATAACATAAATACGGACAAGGAACCTTAGAGAACAAGCAGG
>WWET01002725.1:17830-43601 GCA_011038615.1 Limnodynastes dumerilii | reverse complement strand
GCGTGCGTTTTAACGCCAGCCAGCGTAGGTCTGGATCAGGCCCAGAGATCCTAAACCCTATGGTAGGGGTTTGGGGGAGGATAACACTTCCAGGGTGAAAAGTACGGCCATGGGGGCTAAGTAATCCTCTAGACCTATCAGGGCACCAGAAGGGGTCCCAATCCCCAGGTTTCTGGATGTTGAGCCATCAAGCAAGCGTAGAGGTGACAGGGCTAGGGCTGGGAGATGGAGAGGAATAAACTGGGGGAAGTACAGCTGTCCTCAAGATTTTCCTTCCCCGTCTCATCTGCTGATTGTAAAGTTGACCCCCTCCCCTATCAGGCCAGGAAACCTAGGCATGGTTAGCTCCCCATGAATCCAGAAAGGCACAGCCAGCACCGCTGTTGGCTTTGTTTCATCCACTGTTGAAGTGGAGGAGGGACCTTCCACCAGGTGCTCAATGTTCCCCAGCTTTCCAGGGGTCAATGCAGAGTGAAGCGGAAGAGGATCTTACCTGATCCCTACGCCGCGTCTGTCCTTGCCATTACACACAATGCCCCACTAAAGATGGTTACTGGATGTCACTTCCCGAAGTGGACTGGAAGACAGGCTCCCGCATGCGCCCAACATCGGGAACTGATGCCATACAGGAGAAGCAGGGGCAGGGGGATCCAGAAGAAGTGGAAGGGAGGCAGGAAGAAGGGAGAAAAGAGTAAGGAGATATAAGAGTGCCTAAAGTAAAAAGGTCAGTGATACTGCAATGTGTCCTGCAGAGCTGCTGAACTTCTCCCGACGATCAAAGAGGAGGAGGCCAGGCAAGAAGAGGCTTATAAGCCTAACTTCCAAGGACCTCCCCTCAGGCCTATTGGATACCCTGAGCAAAACATCTTAACATTAAACAACTTAGTAGCCCAGCCACTTCCCAATCCTTGAGGTTAAAAGATTTACCCTCAGTTGTCCTTTCCAGTATAGACTACAATGTGCTACCAGTACCCTGCACAACGTATATAGTCACATAGTATTGATCCAGAATTAAGAAAGAGCTTGAATTTAAGAGAGGAAAGTTATTCCTGGGAAAAACCATGTTAATTGCAGGGGGAGTTAAGTTAATTGTATTCTTTGCATGCAGGGATATATCTTTGAATTGCTTAATGCACACAAATACTGACCAGCTTTACTATTACACTGTTACTTAGACTTGGGATAGGAGACATCACCACTAAATTCTAATACTGTTTGCAACAGAATAAATATGACTCCCCCGCAATCAACATGGTTTAGCCCAGGAGTAACTTTCCTCTCTTAGGGCCTGATTCACACTTAAGAGTGAGTTAGGTGCATGCAGATGTGCACCTAACTCACTCTTCCAGCCCCCAACCTGCCCCCCCATGTTTAGGACACTGCACTTCCCCGCCTTCCACCAGCCCTCCTTAGCTAATCTAAATACCACCCCTCCTCCCAGTTCTTTCTTAAAACGCCCCGAGACAGCATTACGGAACACGCTGCATGCTGTCTATAAAGACCGCACCTACGCTATCTACGTGCCTATCGGCTACGTAGATAGCGTAAATTACCTACTACGCATGCGCACTAGGTAATTTCTGACCTATACGCACTTAAGAAGCTGCAGCTTTTTAAGTGTGAATCAGGTCCTTAATTTCAAGCTCCTTCTTATGTCTGGATCCAGCCCATAGTGACACAGATCTTGGCTACTTTGTTCCCTTACACTGTGTGCCATACATGCATAGTGATACAGAGGTACTGTTGCATGTGCCTTTGGATTGCACTCAATGTGCGCCCATGATCAATGCGTGCATGTGCGCCATATGTACTGTGTGCTCCACTGCATCACCCCATATACTTCAGAGTAAGAAGTTCACTACAGTAAAAAAAGACAAATTACTTTTAAAATTACTTTAAAATATACCCTGGTGAAGTGAATTCTATACAACTATGGCGGCAGTTGCACTTAGTTTTCTATTTAATGGCTCAGAAAAAAATGAACTTTTTTATTTTATACTCCCAAATGCAACACCCATCATGCTTTAAAAACCCAGCAACATTTTTCTTTATTCCTAATAACAGCAATAAAGGCCTTGATCCAGACTTAATAACAACAGCCAATTTTGGCTTGCGCCATGCGTACATCTGGCTGTGGGAACGCACTGCACATGAGCACGGCAGGTGTTACTCATCTGCTTCTTAAGCACGGTTTGTTATGAAATTACCTACTACGCATGCCTCCGTACGTAGATTGAGTACATGTGGTCTTTGAAGACTGCATGTCCTATAGGAAGAGGAAAGAGGTGTGCCACAGCAGCCTCTGGGAGGAAGTAGGGAAGCCCTAGGGCACTCTTAAGTGCCGTAGGTTCTTAAAAAAGGGGGAGGTGGAGGGGGGGGAGCTTTAAGATGCGGATACATGCTTATCTTCTTAAAGCTTTCTTAAATGTGAATATGGTCCCGTAACTTTAATCATACATAACTTGTACGTAACTCCGTATAATAGGTCTTAACATCCCTACGCAAGCCGATCATACGCATAGTGGGCGGAGGAAGGCATCTAAATTGTACGGTATGGATTGGGTTAGTCACTTACGTACGACAATGCATTACATAAGACCAGTGATATGCAAGTAAAAGTAAAGGTAGGGTTCTCAACATGTAAGTCAGCTAAGTTACGTGATGGGAGTACCAGGGAAGTGCATTATCTTTAGTAGTGTGTAACTTATACCGTGTTCACACTGCCGCCCCGGCAAAAACCCGGGATTTTCCACCCGGGTTATTGCTGGGGCACACAGCAGCCCAGCAGGGGGGACTCCTTTCACTCTGCAGCTTAGACCCGGCCACATCGCACGGACAGGTAAGTCCTGTTTTCTATTTTTTAAGGGTCTTTTTTTATTAATTTATTGTTTTCCTCTATTTAAAACATTTATTTTTTATTTAAAATTGTTTTTTTAAAAACAACAAAGCTGATTGGGTCTTTTAGGCCCAATCAGCATCATTTCAGTGAGACCCGTGTTGAAAAATCCAGGTTTCACCATTCACACTGGCGGTAACCCAGGTCCAGGTCTGACATGGGAATAACCCTTCTTACATCCCGTGTCTGATTCCCGGGTCACTCGACCCAGGTTGCGGCAGGTGTGACCGTTCACACTGAGCCCCGACCCGGGTCGTTAGGGCTTGCCTCTCCAATATCCCGGGTTTTTGGCTCAGTGTGAACGTGGTATAAGCTACACTTGTGCACGTAAAATGATCTTAAGTCTAAATCAGGTCCAAACTCTTATATTCTGTTCATTGTCTTTGACTCTTGGTTCTGATACTGTTAATACACATTTGCACCATGGGCCCAATGTTTGTAAATCACCTCTAAGATCAGCCCTAATGTACAGAAGTGTAAGCTACACTGCTTCGAGAAAATGAAACATATGAAGGCTGAGTACTTAGTTAGCTGGTAAATTATATTTAAGCTACATTTGCCAAAGATTGTTTCCAGCTATAATTGCATTAGTAACATAGATCAAGTCAAGTAAAACTGATTCATTGGCAATGAAAATTCAGACTAAATAATTATTTTACTACAGTTCCTGTAATGTTACAAATTGTGCCTCTATGCTTAGAGATAAATTGCAGTATTTTCCCATCAGAGGTTACTGTTTAAAGTTCCTGCATTTGATGTTATCTACAGAGCTGAGATGTAGTCTAGCGTTTTTACTGAGATTGATTGTTTCTGTAACAGACCAGCAATTCTCTGGTAGAGCATCTCTCTATGAATCCTGGACCAGATCCACACTTCTGGATCACTAGAATCGGAAAATACGTCCTTTGTGGAAGTAGCGAATGTGCGAGCACCACTCTGTCGAAAATGTTTCCAGGATGGAGCTTTGGGAAGTGTTCCTTGCCCTGGTAACACCTCCAACAGTTCCGGTGGGGGTGGAGGGGGGGCGGTGTATGGAAACTGTACAGTGTAGGTGTAATATCTAGAAAGATTAAAGATAAGGAGACTGGATCATAGCCTCCTCTCATCTATATGGAAGGTTTTATCTAGTGGGGAGCTCTGAGCAATAGGTGGAAGCTGAAGGGGAGTAGACAGGTGCTAAGTCTGGATAGGGGCAGAGCCGAGCCCTCATCTGATGTGTCTCGACTATGAAGCTGTCAGAGGCTGGCAATGTAAAGCAGCATTCAGTACTTCATGTATGAGCACTATTTAAAGATACATTATAGGTGCTCTTAGCTGCTGGAAATGTATTTATAAACAATGCTCAGCACTCATACATGGAATGCTGAGCGCTGTATTAAGCTGGCAGCCTCTGGGAGTTCAGAGGGGTGTCTGCCATGGGTCCCCCTTTTCTCCAGGCTCCATAGTAGCTGCATCCACGATAGTTACAGCACTGCTCCAAATGCAGCAGACTCTGGCTCTGGATCAGCACTAGTGGCTCTACTCTAGAGATCCCAGAGGGAAGCTTTAATGCATGCTGGGGCGGTGCTTAATTACACAATTTATGCAAATCGTGTCATTAAGCCCGCCCCCTGACTAATACTTACCCATTTTTAGCTGTAATAGGGATCAGGACGGGGCTTGATGGCTCAAATTGCATCATCAAGTCCCTCCCTGTCCCTAGCAACACTAGTATACTAGTGTTGCTAGGCAGGGGGGCAGGACTTGAGGCCGTGGTTTCCATGAATCCACGGGCCTCAAGTCACTTGCGGGAGATTTGCAGGCTCTTCCCCGGGATACGGGAGAACTGCCCAAATTTCGTGAGTCTCCCGGACATTCTGGGAAAGTCAGCAACCCTGATTTTATTCTTTTTGGAGAAAAAGAGTATTATTTACAGGGCTTCCCAGCTACTGCAGTAGTTTGAGTTATGCTTGAGGTTTCCCCCTCCCCTTGTTTGCCTTTACCACCCCCTAGGAAAGTCTGCAGCATGAACATATTGGACCAGATCCAGCTTCCGTTACCGCTGTGCACACTGAATACCCGCTGGATCCAGACTTCCATGTGGGCGAGAGAAAGCCACTGTCCTGACTTTCATAAGAATTCTACCAGAAGACCTGTAGCTTGAACCTTGTGCAGTGTCCTCACATTAAGGGCCGTATGCAGACCGTATTTACGCAATCTACGTAAGGAAAAGATACGTAGATAAAATAAAAAATGTACTAAGCATTCGCAGTAGGGAAAAACGCTAAACACCGGACATATATGCTATACGTCCAGTAGTCTGCATACGGCCTCAATTTAAGATGTATCAGAAGTCTGGGTAATATAGGGGGCACTTTGTTCACCCTCACTCTACTATTTATATACCTCCCCTTCCCACTTAGCATACCACATCTGGCCTCATTCAACCATGCCATCGTGAACACTGCCAGTCCATGAAGTCCAAAGCCAGAGTTTACAGATTCGCACTAGAAGCGCAGCACGTGCACGTGAGGGTGTTTTCCCATCATAAGTGTTTTCCGCTCCTTCCCCTTTGCAGAGATCTGGATCCATTCCTTTGTCTTTAACTATTACACATGCCCATATAATTGATCAATAAAACGTACACATTTGTCTGGGAAGAACACACAGGCCAGTCTTTTCCCGGCAGTAAGTGTTGACATAGCAATTTTTTTTGGCTTGAACCAGCTACTGGGCATTAATTCTTCCTTACAATTTTACAATTACAGAACTGAGTGTGTTTAAGAAATGGTTATAACTTGAAAAAGTGACAAATTTATCACCTGCTAATGATTTATTTCATTCTAGGTATTGCTTTAAATTGCTTTCTTTTGTTAAGAAAATGTGAACTTCTGACATTTTCTCTAGTTCAGAATAATCCAACTCTATGGCTGAACTTTATTGATCTCCTGGGCATGAAAGAGAAGCTGTTATCCAAAGAGTAACAAGCTCTTTATCAACAGGAGTGCAGACACCTAGCCAATGTGTGAAAGGGACTGACTGAATTAATCATTACGAATCAATAGATTTCATTATCTGTTACTACATCAGATACAGTACAAGATACTTGAATCTGGGCTAGGTGTTTACCATTGTATGTTTAATTTCACAGCTTAGATCTTTATTATCTTCAAAAAAAATAAATATAATTAAAGCAATAAATGTCACTTATAATATGATGGTTAAAAACCAAGAAAATATATATTTTTTATTTTTTATTACAGCAAGTCTTAGTCATCCCACTGTGTCTATCATCTAGTAGCAGCAGAGATAATAAAGGCCATGAACAGAGATGAGTTTGGGTGTAAAGGTTAAAATACAGTATAACCAATTCCTGGCTGCAAATCACATAACTGACAAACAATAAAATGCACCTAAAAAGATGTCATTTTCCAATAACCCAAAAGGGCATTTATTCATCAAATTTATAATAGGAATGTTATTTGTTAGAAACAAAAATCTGGAACCTATGTAACTTTTATTTATTTCAAATAAATGTTGTTCATGCTGCATGAGTTTTAATTTTTAAAACGGCTATGATCCATCCTGGACTATTTCCAGAAAATTTGGATTTTGGATTCCTAAGCAAAAGATGCAGAGTCAGACACACTGTCATAAAACACAGGACTTACTGTGTGAGAGGCCATCTGTCAGCAGCACTCTCGAGCTGTGCCCGCACTGTCCTCACTTGGGTGCCACTCTCCATAGTGGCAGCCTCCTGTTCAGCCTCCTGCTCAGTGTCCTGTGTCTTTCTGGCAGTGTCTTGGCACCAAGCTACAGTGCATGGGCGCCGCCATCTTGGATTTGGTCATCTGATGCACCAAGCCAATCGGATTCAAGCTGTGTTCACCACATAACCAGGTTTATCCAATCCTGGCCAGAGACGCTCTATTTAAATCAGCAGCACAGTGTAAACTGTGCCAGAATTACTTGCCTATTCAAGGTACCTGGTTGCTACTGAGCAGCAAACCTAAGATAGCCTATCAAGCCTGCCAAGCCTGTCAAGTACAGATCCAGTCCTGGTCAAGTCCAGTCCAGGTCAAGTCTGTCAAGTCCAGATTCAGTCCTGTTCAAGTCCAGTCCAGGTCAAGGCTGTCAAGTCCAAATCCAGTCCTGGTTAAGTCCAGTCCAGGTCAAGTCCAGATTCAGCCCTGGTCAAGTTCAGTTCAGGTCAAATCCTGTCAAGTCCAGATTCAGCCCTGGTCAAGTTCAATCCAGGTCAAGTCTGTCAAGTCCAGATCCAGTCCTAGTCCAGTCCAAGTCAAGTCCAGATCCAGTCCTGGTCAAGTTCACTCCAGGTCTGTCAAATCCAGTTCTAGTCCTGGTCCAGTCCAGGTTAAGTCAAGATTATCCAGTCAAGTTTCAGCCCTGGTCCAGTCTAGGTCAAGTGAAGCTAAGTCTGTCCAGCACAGTCCTGGTCCAGTCAAGCTCAAGTAAAGCCAAGTCTGTCCAGTCCAGTATTGGTTCAGTCCAAGTCAAGTCTAGACTACTCAGTTCCTACCTTTCCATCATCTACATTGCATAGCTCATGAGCAGAACTTACATAAGGCCCTCCAGCTTCCGCTATACTGCTGAGACATCCATCATGTCTCAGGGAACCCAGACCAGATACCCCAACCAGTCAATCCGTTATACACACCCACTCAGATAAACTGAACTACAACAACCAAGTTTTTTACTTAAGTGCATGAAAAAACAAAGTTTTGGTAACACAGAGATACTGTGGGTACTTATGTATATGAATAGTCATTCCTTTTTAAGTCTGTATAGATGTTACGGTAAACCACATGCCCAGAAAGGATGCAGCTGAAGCTTCAAATGACTTATTTCCAATGCTAATACAGCTGACAGTTGCATCACAACTGCGGGCCGTATTCAGAGATCCGGTTTTAACTAAAGTTCCGTGCGTATTTTTAGGATCGGATCGATTTTGCATCAACTGCACATGCGTAGTAATAGTGATACGCCGTCTACATTGAAGTTAAGGTCGGAAATGCCTAAGGGACGGACTTGTGAATCGGGCGGATACTAATGCGACCCTAAGTGCGGCGGAAATATACAGACCTAAGGATTTGCATAGAAATGGGCGGGGGGAGGCATCGAGATGAGGGAAAGTGGGCGCGCTTACAGAGTTAGGGCCGGTAATATACGCAACTAATACACATAAGGCCGGAAGTGAGTGCGGCCAGATAGGGCAAGTCAATGCAGGTGGAAGTTTAGGTCCGGCCGGAGGTTGCGAGGGGAGTGACTGTTTTTTCTGGTGGGTGTAACCTGCTCCGACCTGCCAATTGGTAGCGTATATTTGCGACCCGATCGCCGATGGATCTCTGAATACGGCCCTGTATCAGTGCCAGGAATAGTAGTGACACAGAAAATTCCTAGTGGGAATAGATATTATGTTGAATGGCCTTATAATTGCTTGTTACCAGTATCTGGTAAGGTAGGGTTAGACATCGGGACATAGAGGGTTAAGGTTAAGCAGCTAGAAGGGGAAGGTTAGGCAGCTAAAAGGTGAAGGTTAGTAGAGTTAGGCTGCGGGACAAGGATGGTTAGGGTTAGACTGCTAGAATGGGAAGGTTAATGTGTTAATGTTAGGCTGTGGGACAAGGAGGGTTAAGTTTAGGCTGCTAGAAAGGGAAAGGTTAAGAGAATCCCTAAATATAATCCAAATATCCCAAAGAGAACAAGAGAAGTATAATAATAATAATAATAATAATAATAATAATAAAAAACACTCTCACTACATACTATATGGTAAAGTGCTGGACAGGTGGGAAATGAAACTGACCACAAAAAAGGGATGAGAACAGTGGTCACAGAGTGGCAAAAACACTGATAGAGAAGGATCAAGGAATGACCAAGAACAGGCAGGAAGAGACAAAGGTTTAGGAAGGTGACACCAAAACAATGCATTCAATCATAGATTTTTACACCTCAGAGCTTGCCACAATACAACTGCACCACATGGAAAGTTAACAAATCAGTCAGGAACTGGTTCTTTATCATTTAAGTAACTTTATAAAATATGTCAGGTTTTAAATTAAAAATAAGATTATTTTTCTTAGCAATCCAACCTAACATAATCAGATCTTTTCTGGGCACTGTCAGTTAAGTGGTCTGCAAGAATAAAATTATATCCACGATATGAATGTTTATTTATACTCAATGGCATAACAATCACACTGCGTTTATTCTTTGATTTGTTCTCTATTATTTGGCTGGAGGCAGAGAGTGCTGCTGCTTTCTACTTGACAGGTATGTTTCACATTTAGTTTTCCACAGGAGAAAAAACTGCAGAATATATATTGCAACACTTCTAACAGCAACAATTCTTCTATCAGCAAAAACAAATGACTGACAGCTACTGACATTGGAACAGGGAAAATGGCTTCAACTGCTGATACCATAATGGAACGTGACAGTTGCTTAGCCAGAAGCTGAAGCTTGGCAAACATGGTAAAACCAAGTAAAAGACTAAACATACAGAATATTATTTACATTATTTGTTGTTCTGTATTATTTACAGTCATGTATCAGCATACTAGAATCTTCTGCTGTAAAGCTCAGACCTATTGTTCTAAACCTAGTATATATAGCTGTAGAATTGATCAACCATAATTTTAAACTCCAAGTTAGCTACAAATATCAACCCATTTTGTTTGCACACATTTTTAAATTAGCCTAGTGGTGCTAACCACTGAGTTACATGTGCTTGATGACATTGGGGCTGATTCAGAGATACGATTTTCTCGCAACTTATGAGTCAGACCTATTGTTCTAAACCTAGTATATATAGCTGTAGAATTGATCAACCATAATTTTAAACTCCAAGTTAGCTACAAATATCAACCCATTTTGTTTGCACACATTTTTAAATTAGCCTAGTGGTGCTAACCACTGAGTTACATGTGCTTGATGACATTGGGGCTGATTCAGAGATACGATTTTCTCGCAATTTAGGAGCGTATATTTAGGATCTTAGAAAATTCGCATAACTGCGCATGTGTAGTAATAGTGCAACGCCGTCTACGTAGGGGTTAGGAACGTACATTCGCTAAGAGCGTAACTTTGAATCGATCGCAAGCACTTAAGATCTTAAGTGCTGCGTAAGTTTAAGATCTGAAGGATTTGCATGGAAATGAGCGGGGGGAGGCAGGGAGATGAGGGAAAGTGGGCGCGGGCAGACACTTAGGATCGCAAATAAACGCTACTACTTCCCTTAAGATCTCAAATGACAGCGCAGAGTTAGGGTTAGTCAATGGTGGTCTAACTTTAAGATCCGCCGCTGTTTGCAAGGGGAGTGACTGTTTATGCAGTGGGCTGTAACCTGGTAAGATCTTAACTAAAGTGCGTATATTTGCGATCTTTTCGCAATCGCATCTCTGAATCACCCCCATTAAGCTCTGTGTAACCTCAGTCTGCGCATTGTACACTTGAATATTCCACTTTGAAAATTAGTCATGTGATATTAATGGACAGAATATCATCTAGGAAAGTCCAACCTACAAAAATAAATGTTTGACTGCATTTATACTAAGGGAAATGCAATATTAACTGAGCACACTCTAAGGGCCGTACTCAGAGATCCGTGTGGCGATCGGATCTCAATTATACGCACGGCCAGTGCAGGCCAAACCCCCTCACAAGCACGACACTCCCCTCTCTCAGGTGCGCCATAGACCACTTGTAACTTTCCGAGTGCTTTCCCGTGCGTATGTGTCCTCCGTACATGCGATTCATGATAGTCGCGCCCACTTTCCCTCATTTTAATGCCTCCCTCACCCATTTTAATGAAAATTTTCTTGTGCAAATTTTTGCGTCGCATATCCGTCTGTATGTACTAGAGATGTGCAGGCTCGGTTCTCAGAGAACCGAGCCCACCCGAATTTGGGGATCCGATGATGTCACCAAGGCTGAACTTCAAAATCCTGTAGGGTTTTGCATTCGGCTCCAGATGCAGCGCAAAGGAAGGAGCGGACAGATTTGTGCAGCAATCACAAAGTGAGATCAGATCTCCGTGCGCGCCTCGGATGAAGTCACTGAGGCCGAACTTCCAAATCCTGCTTCGGATCTCGTGGGGTTTTGGCATTCGGCGGTAGAGGAAGGAGCGAGGGATGCAGCCTCTAGTGTCTATGACGTCAAATACACTATAAAATGGGGACCTCTAGTGACCAAATGGTCATTAGCAGCGGCACCCCAGAACAGGAAGCAGGAGGACGTTGTGTCAAGAGCCAGAAGAGGCCGAAGACCATCTTCTAGCAACGGAGCAGCATCTACTATCAAGAGGAGCAGATCTTCAATCAACATTTCGCGAACAGCTTTCAACACGTCAAGAACTACTAGCAAGTCATCCCAAGACAGATGACTGCAAAACGGTGAGTTGATTCTTCACTATATCTTTTGCACATATTTACACTATACATTATCCTTAGGTTTAGTTAGTACACAGTGGCCACCATTATAGTTTAATAAAACACACAGGGACACATTAGTTAGTTATTTTTAATATACAGAAATGTATTGTTTAATCATTTAGGGGCAGATCCTGCTGTACATTTTTCTGCGAATTTACGTGTGGTATACACGTAAATTCGCAGTTTTGAGCGAACTGCGCATGCGCACCGCAGAAAATACGCTAATTCGCGTAGCGTATTTTCTAACGTAAGGCGAAATCACGTATTGCGAACGTAAGTAATTACGTGTGGGCGTGCCAAAATTACGTTAGAGAAGATTACGTGCGAATTACGTGAAGTAGGCGGGGGGGGGTATTTAAAGTGTACAGTATGGGCGTGCTAAGCTGCGTACGTTCGCGTAGTCTGTACGCCCGCTAGCGAACGTATTGTGTTACGTATGGAAAAGTTAAGGTAGGGTTTGGGTAGCGTATTTTCACAAAATACGTCCGTGCAGGGGGTGTGTTAAGGGTAGCGTAGCGAATTTACGTACGCGAAAATTCGCTACGCGAACAAACGTACTGCAAACGTTGTTCAGGATCTACCCCTTATTGTTTATTCATGTTTAATATTCATGTTTATTATGGAAACGTTTTTTTTGGGGGTTTTTTGACACATTACTCTGCATCATTTTACCCCTTTTCAGGCTGACGCTTATAGTACTTGCATTACTTTTGTTTTCTGCCACTGCTGTGTGGCAATGTCTCATAGATGTGCTATAAACTGCAGTGTGTGTTTGTGCCGCTGCTCTGTTGTTTAGTAATAGTAAGTAACAAGCCAGCCCGCTGCAGCGTTTGGCCTAAGCTGTATGAAAATAATATTGTTACCTGTGAGGTGCTCAAAATTGACTAGAAATTACTGGAGATTATTGTTAATGGGTTAATAATAATATAGGGACAATAAAGAGCCAAATTATGCGATTTTAGCATTTTGCAGCAATTTTTGAAAGAAATTACATATCAAAAACCAAAATACGTGGGGGCGGTTTTGGCAAAACCAACACCAGAACACGAAGTTAATACAGATCCAAAACCAAAGCCAAAATCAAAACACGGGCGTCAGTGAACATCTCGATTCACAGGTCTGTCTGTAAGGCACTTCCGCTCATATAGTCTACGTTAACTACGTAAATAAAGTTACTACACATGCACAGTTGGTCCGATTGTAAAGATACGCACGGGACAAGCTGAGAAATCGGATCTCTGAATACGACCCTAATTACTCTCTACTCTCAGACTCTGGATTGCCATTCAGTATAATGCCGACTTTACTAGTCCAAATTTGTGCTGCTTTTTACCAGGTCGTTAAGTCAGCTGCAATTTGTTATCAAACATCCCTAAGATATATATCTAATATACACAAATATTATTTGCCAGCCAGTGCCTGATTATTCTGGGCACCCATTTTTAAATGTCTATGTATTTGGATTGTTTGAAAATTTGGGCTCTATTTTAGGCAAATGAGACAGAGTTTAACTGTAAATATACACAATGATGATAAAGAATCCATTAGATGATTCTGATTGTCTGGTTGTTTGGGTATTGATGTTACGTAATACATTAGAGTTGCATCCATAAAAGGATAAGTCACATTTGTTTATGCAAATGAATTATTTGAACAACTGCTAGAATACTATTCAGTTTCTTTAAATGCATAAACAGTCAAACAACTGACATGAGAGCATTTGTAATTCATTCTGCAGTTAATACAAGATGCAACAGAATGTCCTTTTGTTGGACACAGGTATAAACCATTTCAAAATAAATAAATACATATAGTAAATAAATAAATAGTGTCTCTTGAAAGATCCCTGGTGACAGTGGCCTACAATTAAAACTGCTGATAGCTTTCCCATGTAAAATAATCAGTGGTTTGGTGAAAATAATCCCAAACCTCCATTAATTAAATCTGGTGATTTTCACAAAACAAAAATCAATGGCAGTGATCAGATATATGCAGATTAAAACTACAAGAAAATGCTTTGGTTTAAATTCCCCATAGACTCATTTACAACCTATACTAGCACATAAAAAATATTTATGCATTTGTCCAAACATAAATTTTTGTGTATCTTTGTGTCTACTTATTCCTGGAGAAATAAAACAAGGGAGAGAAGGGTGTATTAAGGGCTTGATTCACACACAAATGCAAAATAAATCTAATCTAATTTAATATAATATAATATAATATAAAATAATATAATGCATTCTTCCTTTGGAAAAGCAGTGTATGGGTGATCCAGATGTTAACCTAAGCATGAATATGGATACTTTTATATCTGTATTGCTTTGAATAAAAAGTCTAGTCCTAACAACTATATAAAACAACTAATTAAAACTGAATGAATCAAATTAAATGGGAAGCAGCAGCCGGTCCAGGAGGACCTATTTTGAACATGATACGGCCACCAGCTGAATCATTGTTCAAATAGAACTGATCATAAAAAATAAATTTTGGGACCGGGAACCTACTGTATTGCCCCGTTCTCAATAGCCACAGGCTACGGCAGTTGTGGCAGGTAATATGTTAGGGTTAGTGTGGTGGCTGCGGTGGGTATAAGGATATTAGGCTTTGGGGAATGGAGGGTTAGGTTTAGGCTGCTGTGCATGGAGGGTTAGGGTTAAAGTTGGTCTGTACGAAATGAAGGGTTAGGAAAGGGTTAAGAGTAGGGTTAGGTTATAACACTTACCTTTCAGCAGATGACTCTTTGCAACTGCAGTAATGGAATCGCTGCCGCTTTGAACAATGCAGAATGCCGTCAGAATCTTCCTGAACTTAAACATGCCCCGTAACTGGTGCAAATGTTCCTTTGTTAACTTTAGGTTCTTACGTTAAGGTTTGGGTATGGATTGGGCTTATTTGTGGAAACACGCCACTTCCCTCTGACAATGGCCTATGTTATGTTATGTTATTCCACTCCTTTTCTCCCCTGTAACTCCCTATTGAATGCAGGAAGCTGCAGCAGTGAGTTGTGTCGAGTCTGAATAGCCACAGTTGCTAATGCTCCTGTTATGTCATACAAAATGCCAAAATATGCAGAGTTCAAGCCAAGCTATAAGGCTCTGTCCTGGATACATGATAATCAGAGCTATCACCCCACTGTCCTGCACTCGTTTTAATAGTATTGGTTCAGTGATGCTCAGAAATTGGTCAAACATTTAAATGGCGTATGACTCCACTTGTGAAGCACCGTTACGTGCTTTATTTTGGTTATAAAGTCAGTGACTAAGACAAAGACTCTGCCTCTTATGTTTGATGTCTCACTTGTGTTAGGCTCCTTTTAGACTGGTCAAAGGGTTCTCAACATATGCATTTTGCTGCTTTTGAAGGAACCGAAACATCACTGCACAGACTGCTACTTTTGTCTGGGCATCAGTTCCAAGTCAAAGCACACCATGACAGACCTGAACTTACCGTCTGCCATGAGGCCTATGCCTCACAGTGAAGAAATGGCTATGCTAGAGTCTCTATGCCTGAAGAGTATGGTGCTGATGAGGCAAGTCTTGACCCAAGCTTTGAGTCTCCATATGGATCTTCTAAACCACATTTATTAAGCCAAAGATATCTCAATGACCTTGTCTGAGATTTGATCATCTCTAGAAGGCAAACAAATCTTTTGGGCTCCAGCTTGAAAGGCTGGAATTTCCTTCACAGTAACACCAAAGTATGTGTCTTCAGACAGAGGCATAGTGGCTTTAAGGATTTCTTCTCCCTTGAAGATGGACTTTTTTCCTTTCACGATATTAAGTCTGCCAAGGAAGTTTTTGGTCATAAGTACAAAACCGAGGATTGGTGTCAAAATTAAACTTGAATTCTGTGCTACTCCACAACGGCAACAAGTTACTCTCCGTGCCACTGGCTAATGTGACTGCTATGAGGGAAACACATGGGAGCATAAAACTCCTGCTGAATAAAATGAAATATGAAGAGCACCAATAGATAGAAGCAGTGGCCCAAGCAAACCTCACTAACCCCGAAAGTAAGTAAAGATTTTTGTCAGGGCCACACTTGCTGATGAAGTGAAAGTCTATCTGCCCCCAATCCATATAAAGCTGGGTCTGGCAAAGAACTTCATCAAAACACTAGATCATAGTTGCCTTGCATTTGTCTACTTAAGAAAGAATTTGGAGGATCAGCGAAGAAAGCTCAAAGAGGGCATCTTAATAGGTCCTCAAATAAGAGAACTGATGCTCAATATGCTATTTGATGGCCTGCTTAATCCTGACGAAATAGCTTAGGCAGACAACTACAAAGATATGGTGGATAATTTTTTTATTTTACCCCATGCTCTTTCTTACAAGAGCATAGGGTGCAACATGTCTATGAAGGTCCACTTCTTGGACTCACACTCAGACTCCTTCCCTGCCAATCATGAGGCAGGCAGCGAGGAGCTTGATGAACAGTTTCACCCAGACATTTGCATAATGGAAAAGCAGTATCAGGGCAGGTGGAGTTCACTTATGCTGGCTAAGTACTGTTGGAGAATTATCTGAGATGTTTCAGATATAAACCACAGCAGAAAAGTCTATGCATCCACGTTTTAAGTCTGTTACTCGTGTACCATGCCAGTCTTATTAATAAAGCTAATGTTGTAAACTTGAATAGGGTCACACTCAAAACACTCACACTCAAAATGCTAATGTGATCGAGTCATTCTAAAACACTTGTTTGAGATCAACAAATAAAACTGTATGCAGTGCACCTAAATGAACTCTAGTGACAAAAAATAATTAAGATTGTGTTGACCAGTGTTAATAGGTGGAAGAATTTATGGACCTCTTTGTTGGTGCTCCAAAATATCAGTCTATCCAATGCAGTGTGTTAAAATCAGGCTGCTCTCCTTACCTTCACCCTGGTACACAAAACTGGGATTTTACTTGGACTATTGTGGAAGATCACCATTTCCTTACTTTTGATATGAATATGTGCAAAAAACGTATTCATATAAATCAGAAACATTCAATGTTAATATTTTATTTTTTTTGCAACATTTTTATGAGGCTTGAAATTGATCTGATATAATACAAGAAGAATAATATGTATGGTTTTATATTTCCATATTCACATTGATACACACAGTTTGTAGTCACAATAAAACAAATTACTGTGAGGCTGTACAGCACTAATCTTTCCTATCTTATGGAGAATGCAAGAGAGAGCACAATATGACGACAAGTAAACCATGTTGATCCATATTCAATGAAAAAGATATGAAAGACCATAATAAGTGATTAAGCACATAACACAGTGCTCACTGCATACTCCAATCAGAAAAACAGAGGAGGGGCCACACCACACATCATCCAGCATTCCATCATCCAGAGGGATAAAAACCACCATCCAAAGCACATACCACAAAGTGTTTTTAACCATGCTATAACATTTTGTTTTGAGAAGGGAACTGTATTCACATTTAAGTAAGTGTAGAATCTAAGGGGTAGAACCTGAACTAAGTACGCGTTTTTATGCTAGCAGTTGACGTAAAAACGCAATTTTGTATGTACTGCGCATGCGCGAGCCAGATGTCACGCCACATAACGATGAATATACGTACCAGCCTAGTATCAACTGCATAACTATGAACGAGGGGGACGTACCAGCCATGCGACACCTGTAGTTACGCTTCGGAGGTGGGGTGAGGCATGTAAATCCAGCAGTCTGGGCATGCTTGTATGCCTGTATGTACGTTAGTACTTACACTGTGTAAAGTTAACGCAGGGTTCGGCAAGCGTAAAAAACGGACAAAGTACGTACGAGCGAGGAGAGTGTCTAGGTAAGTGCATAGTAAATACGCCACGTCTTTAAATGTATTACAAACGTAGCTCTGGATCTGGCCCTACATGTGTATTTTTACAATCAATAAAACTGCGTATGCCCAGAACCCAAATATACGCACAGAAACCACGGCCAACTGATTCACATACACGGATGTCAGGCTAAGAACTGATGAACGCATCGGCACAGAACGAGTCAAATGCAAATAAGCTGCACACGGGTTACTAATGTACAGTATGGGCGTTCCTCTAGAGTTAGGACTGATTCACAGATAGGAGTGTCTTGTGTATACTAACATACACACAGGAAAAGTTAAGGTAGCCCTCGACCACTTGTAAGTTGAAGAACTGTATTGTTTGCTGTGAGCCCATGTGTCTTCTCTTGCTTACTTCAGGCCACACCTGCTGCGTGTTTATAATTAATGGATGTGTGTTTTTAAATAAAACAAATAAAGGCTCATTCATTTAATCCAATGCTGATTTTACATTTTCTGCAAGACTTTAACCTTGTAAAGTTGGCTTTATTTTCTTAGAGTTTGTGAAGGTTTTTTTAAAATATTTATTTACTTAAAATTTTGTTAACAAACTACATTTACTTATATTTAACAGTATTAGTGTTATTACTTTTTAAATGCTTATTTTTTTTTTATTGTTTTATGAAAGTCTCTATATGTAGTGGTCATTGTATTTCTAACTTAATGCAGTATGCTTTTATGTGTAGTGTAAAGTATATCAGGATTATTCCTATTCAAAGTTGTATTATTAATGGTTACTTTTGGTTATATATGATCTTCCTTAATTAATCCTTCTATGGAATTAATGAAGATCTCAATCACCTGGGACAAAGCAATTTAAGACAAGTTACCGATTTCCCAGTATACATGCTCTCTGATTAAACCAACTAGGAGAAACGCGTAAGTGCTGCCATGATTGCGGTTTTACCTACTGGACCAAGTCCATATACACCTGTACTACCACTTTTACTGAACATGCCAACATATTTCAGATACTCAGAACCTTTAGCTTATTATGTCACAGCACACCGGCAGGTTTTTGACATCTTATGAATCACAATCAGCTGTCTACAGGCTGTGGAGAGACCTGTCAAAGCTCTGACAACGGCTGAAGATTCTTGTACATTACCATCTGACTCCGCACACACGTCATAATTACCAGCGTGGCTCCAGCATTACAGACTGTTGATTCATATTACCACCTCCTAGAAAACGAAATACCACCATGGAGACCTAAAGGTATAATTATATACTTTTATTGCCGTTTTTGATTCGGTCAGCATTATCCATTCTCATTAACTCTCCTTGGGCCAGATCTAGACCTCAGCATACTAGCATATTTACGCTAGCCGCTGTCGTAAATTCGCCTGTTTGTATGGACTGCACATGCGCGCAGCAGATGTTAAGCAACGATTGTACGTAACAGCGTAAATACGAACAAAGGGGCGGGTAATCCATATGACACCCGAAAATACAATTTGCAGATGGAGGGAGGCATTTCATTTTTACAGTATGGCCCGGGTTAGTACGTCAGAACTTACACTTGGAAAAGTTAAGGTAGGGCTTGGGAAGCGTAAAACTATAAAATTACATATGAGCGAGGGGAGTGCATAGTACTTACAATAGGGTAAATATGCTACACGATCGTACGTAAAAAGAACTTAGGTCTGGATCTGGCCCCTTGTGAGTAACTGACAATCTGGTGAACAATACCATTGATTCCATCCAGGTTACGGACTGTGTCATCTGATATACCATTGTGCCTGTTGCCTTTTTAAGTCGGTCTAGGTGACAAGATTATTCCATCTCCTATGCCTATCACCATTATCACCATTTGTCAGTGTTGATAGTACATACCAGACGTTCACCTTTCATATGGTGTACCTATACTATTTCATTCATCTGGATATCACCTAATCCCTGACTGTTTTAGAGTTCATGACACTCTAATTTTGCAAATAGTTTTTTGCTGCCAGGACTTTTTTGGTATCAGATGTATCGGGTTCACTATTGTGCAATTTTATTGCCTTGTGGCATAACTTTGTATTTAGTGTTCACTTTGTTAGAAGTATTTAAATCTGCTATTTAGGCTACTGAATGATTTTACATATTTTTTAATTGTTATTTTTGGTGTTTTATTAAACTCGCTATATTTGCTCAGAGCGCTTCCATTCTTTTTCCTCTATTACAGTACCAGATGCTGCCGATTCCTGGGCTTTTCAGGCCACGATGGCTGTGTCTTCCCACTGTGGCCCACCGTTGCAGTCCCTGGTGTTTCCTGCATTTTGGCTGATCCTGAGTAGCATAGCTCCAGGTTCTCCCTATTCGCATGTGCGGCCATTATGGATTCAGTCAGCTGATCACCGAACTACCAACCACTTGCCTCAAGCCTGTCACATGCTTTCAACTGCCAATAGAAGCCATGCACTACTTATTTAAACCGCTGGCACAGGCCTACCTGTGCTGTGCCAGTACAAGTGCCGTTATAATAGTGTATCTGGTCCCAGTGTGTCCTCGTGTTTGTGTTGGCCAGCTTTGCTGTTCTGCTTTGTTCCCAGTATTTGGTGGATTTACTATTCACTGTGTTTCCTAGTGTTGTTGTGCTACTTCAGTGTTCCAAGCACACCAGCATTGTCACCACAGAATTCCTGTGCTACTCCACTGCGCCAAGCACACCAGCACTGACACCAAAGAGTTCCTGTGCTACTCCACTGCTCCAAGCACTCCAGCAGTGTCACCACAGAGTTCCTGTGCTACTCTACTACGCCAAGCACTCCAGCACTGATGCCAAAGAGTTCCTGTGCTACTCCACTGCTCCAAGCACTCCAGCAGTGTCACCACAGAGATCCTGTGCTACTCCACTGCTCCAATCACTCCAGCAGTGTCACCACCATGTATGTTCCTGTGTTACTCCGCTGCTCCAAGCACTCCAGCAGTGTCACCACCATGTATGTCCCTGTGTTACTCAACGTACAGCAACAGTGTCTGGCTACTATGACTACTCTGCAGCTTCAGCACACCGACAATGTTATTGCAGCATATCTGTCATCTCCACTACAATCATTCAGCACTACTGCTGCCATCAAAGCTCATCCATGCTGTCTACTGTGCCACCGTTTTATTGAACAGCACTACTGCCATCATAGTTCACCTATGATGTCTACTGTGCCACCGTGTTGTTCAAAAGTACTACTGTCATCACTGCTCATCCATGCCGTCTACTGTGTCTACTGTGCTACCATGTTGTTCAGCTGCACTACTGCCTTCACAATGTATCCATACTTTTCACTATGGTACCATGCCATCCAGCAGTACTACTGCCACTCCAGCCTATTTCTATAGTTTATTGCGTCTAGAGACTTTGGGCCTGATCCAGACTAACAACTGCAAATTTACTTATGTGGCATGCGTAAATCTGGCTGTGGGAACGCACTGCACATGCGTAACTCTGAACTTGTGTGTAACTCCATACGTTAGGACGTAACATCCCTATGCAAGCCGAATATACCCATTGTGGACAGAGAAAGACCATTTCACAGAGTAATGGACTAGCTAACCTCAGATGGTGAAGAGATGGTTAAAGAGTGCCAACGGCCTCCAATACTGGCCAGATTTCAGGGATCAAGTGAAATACTCCAGGTCCCACACAATCATGATTAATCAGGACCACTGAGCGAATGTTACACAGTTCTGGAAATAATTAGAATTTTCACAAATTATTTCTTGTACAATTATCTTTCCAAAATAAATCAACCAGAGAGTGGATCAGACATGACGATTTGTGTAGGATGTTTATTGTTGCGAGTCCCCACTGCTATTATAGAATTTTTTTTTTATGAATGGGTGAGTATACAATTCACATATCTATTTTCAGAAACGCTGCTGCGGAACCACGGGAGAGGTGAGTAACTCTCTCCAGGGACTTAGGGTTAGGCTGCGGGGGGAGGAAGATTAAGGGTTAGACTGCGGAGGGGGAGATTTAGGGTTAGGCTTATCTCACCTCTGACTATCTGAGGAGACATGGAAAACATGGACCGTTGGTAGCCCTCGAGGACTGAGCTTGCCCACCCCTGGGTTAGGGAGTGGGTTGAGGATAGAATAGTTACTTACCTTTCGGAGCACAGTGTTCGGTGCTCCAGGGTTCAAACGCTATGCCTCTTATAGACATAATCAATCGTTTGCCCAGCCAGTTCGAAATACGGGGACCCACACTCAATGTTTATATAAGACCTTGTTATATAGATTATTAGATTTCCATATACCACTCCAGGAAAATGTGAGCACATATGGCAGGACATTGCTAGTCCATGTTAAATTGTATGTGTTTATATATTCATTATTATTTATTTACAATATAAATATAGTCCCTTGTAACAGTTGACAACAGTTGAATAATATTGTGGATAGGGTATGATATTTTGAGCTCATTGCTGGTTGCGTTTAGACCTCTGAAGGAAATGTGTGAATAGCATTATTATAATGTGCTAAGCCTCCTGTGGGGGTTAAGCTCAATCTTGTGTGAATTTCTCTCAAGTTATTAAATTATACTTCATATGGTAAATGTTTTGCTAGTGACAAGAATACTGCATCATTTCCCACCAGGCAATCTCACTTATCCAGAGCAGCAGAGTGTGTCTGTCACACATGAAATATTCACAATTTACACATAGTGAGGTATAGCCTGTAAGGGACAGTACAAGCAGACAATCATTGGGTTACAAAATGGAAATATAATAATTATAGAACAGACTTTCAACTTTCTCCTCCAGTATTTTCAGCAGGTCATGTTTAGGGGAGTTACCTATGTCAATCAGGGCCGGAGAAAGGGCCACATGGGCCTTGGCCTGAAAGGGCCCATTGGAGTGGGCATGACCAGCCATTCGCTAACATGACCAGTATCGCACAAGGAGCATATGGTTGCTAACATTACTTAACTCTCTGAAGGCTCACAAGGCATATCTGTGCTCCACAATGGATGATGGGAGGAGCATCTGCAGCAGCTCCAAAACTGGCCAATTTACATAATAATACAGTAATCATATTAATTGGATTTCTTGATGGGCCTATTTTCAGATGTAGGCCTGGGGGTGTAGTCCCATCCATTCCATTATTAATCCTGCACTGATGTCAATACAACCAGATAAGTTATTTTAGAGGTATTTGAAAAAGTCAGTACTTTCAGAAAATCTGGATTCTAGGTATCCGGTAGTGGGGCCCTGGTGCTGGCCAGTTGATACTGAAAGCTTGGGGTTTTAATGTAGGACTCACTGAAGGTTCAGACAGAAGGTACACGAGAAGGGTCCACAGGGAAAGACCTGGAGGGTAGACACTATAGGGAGAGTCGATGTGAAGCGCTGGATAGAGCTGGTTCATAAGGAGAACTCTGGAGCCAGGAACAAACACAATGCACTTGTAGTACTGGTACAGAAAAAAAACTGTGCCAGAAGATTAAATAGAGTACTCCTATTGGGTGACTGGAACATGTGACCAACTTTTGCATTAGGCATTTGGTTTACAGGGATCAGGTAACTGAAATCAACATGACCACGCCAATGAGTAGTTCTGGAAGGTATGCAGTTTTCATAGAGATGAGATGCTGACACAGAGCAAGGAAAGTCTGGTTCTCTGGAGAATGACAGAGGCCGCGGTGGGGTACTAGGAGTAGGGGTTCTGAGAGCTGATAAAATGACTGCACCGTGTGTGGTAGGCACAGCGGTTTGTGACAAACACAGTGCTCTGTTTAGTTAATGTAATTGATTTAGAAAATGATAAAATATGAGCTTATGCAGTAAACCATAATGCTCTACTCATGTCCTCTTACAGACTTTTAAGCTTTATTTATTAAATTCTCATATTCCATAACCAACAAGAGATCATAATGGCAAACTCATGTTAATTGCTTTCCTTAGAGTGAATCAAATCGTTCATATAGTTATACATAATAAGCTATAATAGCAGTTAGGAATACCTAGTATATAGGCAATTGGGGTAGATCCAGAACTACGTGTGTGCATACGTATTTTAGCGGTGCGTATTTTCGTACACGTAAGGTCGCTACACTCCCCACGGCACACCCCTTGCACGGACGTATTTTCGCAAATTACGCGACCCAAACCCTACCTTAACTTTTCCTAACGTAACAGCATAAGTCCGCTAACGGACGTACAGACTACGCGAACGTACGCAGCTTAGCACGCCCATACTGTACACTTTAAATACCACCCCCCGCCTACTTCACGTAAAACGCACGTATTGGTCACTAACGTAAATTTGGCACGCCCACACGTAAGTATTTACGTTTGCAATACGTGAATTACCCATACGTTTGAAAATACGCTACGTGAATGTGTGTATTTTCTGTGGTGTGCATGCGCAGTGCGTACAAATCTGCGAATTTACGTCTCCGCCACACGTAAATTCGCGGAAATGTGTAGTTCTGGATCTGCCCCAATGTTCTATCCCCACTTTTCCTGCTTAGAAATTGTACAGAATTTCTTGTAAAATGATTACATTGATTAAATCACCATTAGAGTACCAGAGGCTTCCACTGAAGGCTTCCATTTATAAATAGTTTGGCAAGTTCATTGTATTCTGGCCAGCTGATTCCCTCATATGTCAATTGTCTCAATGTTTGGATGTTTAGGTTTTATTTATACAAATATAGATCTTTTCTCCCTAAAAAAGGAGAAAGTTGGTTACTTATCTTATCTATATAATATACGGTTATATATTATATGACGGTTATAGCTTGGTCTTGCCAGCTTCCTACTCTGTGTGATTTTCATGTGCCCTGTGTACTCTTGCTGGTTCCTCTGTGCTCCCATTCCTCTCTCAGTGCCATCTTTTCCATTGGACGTAATGAGCAGATGCACTGGGCCCCACAAGTCTAGGGTCCCTTGAGCACTGCTGCCCGACCCTAGCAGTCAAAACATTTTCAGACTGACTGTCCTGGATTTCCTATGGGGAGCTGAGCAGGCCAGTGCAGTCAGTGCATCCACTCCACCACTTATTGAAAGGATAAGAGCCTCCACTTAGATCCCTGGCACCATGCACCATGCACCATGCATGATTCCGGATATCTAAGTGGTGGATACAACCCTTGCAATTAGTCAAGCAGTGCAGCCACACAGTATGTCAGGACTGCACGGTTGCACTGCTTTAGTAATAAGCCAACACCTTTGATTCCTAGATAGATTCCGCGGCCTGATAACACTCAGCTGTTATATTCTTTAATTGGCCTTTTTAAAATGCATTTAAATAGGTACATAAAACCCTTATTAATATTACATTTATAAATCATGTTTTTCCTACAGTTTAAAAAAGCATTTACTTATGGTATAACCAAAATGTTCCTTTAATGTTCAAATTTCACATCCCACTTTCCTGAAAAATGTATTCCTTTTTTTGCTATAAAACGTTAACCTAAACTATGCTGTCTGCAGGCAAAAACCTCTGTGTTCTATTCACTAATCTATAATCACAACATGACATTTTTTAGGGTTGTAGTTATCTTGAGTGCAGACATGTGACAGACCGTGTATCTAGGATGAACGCAACATAAAGCAGACCTATAACACTTAACAAGTAACATATCAGACCTTATCCAGAGTTTTAGCAGAACAGAAGCACAGGGAAGGCAGTGATAGTGTGTAGTCCCTATTCAGAGTTCTGTGAATAGTAGTTCTGAACAGGTAGAATAGGGAATGTATAGGTAAATAGGCAGATATGTGCAATGCACCTAATAAGCTTTGATTCATTATAAGAAATGTCTTAAACATAAATAAAAATACTCTTAAAGAAGAAAACCCCAAGCTTTTAAAAAGTTGATTTATATGAAAAATACCAAAACAACGTAATGTGCTGCAATTTAAACTAATTAAATATAATTTAAAAAATCAATGATAATAATAATAATAATAATAATAATAATAATAATAATAAATTGGACCATATAGGAGTTCCTCCGTACACCCCATGATGAAGCTGAAACAGCTGTTGGCACTAACAGACTGCGTTTATGCCTGATGCTAAGTATACTTGCTGTTGCACCTTTAATATGACTCAAGTTTTCCAATATGATCAAGCTCATCTGTTATGGACTGTTCCTGCAATAATATATATGTTTGTGAATTGATCAATATGGAGCATTGAGGCATTGCATAGAAACATAGAAAGTGACAGCAGATAAGAGCCACATGGCCCATCTAGTCTGCCCAGTTGTTTATTTATTACTTGTTTACTATTATTAGGCATTACTAGTCTTTTTTGTCTCTGGCTGTGGGTATTTTTAAATATCGCATAAATATTTGTAATGATGCCGTTTTTCTGTTAAAATTTTGCACAGTATTGCATTTTGGATTGGACTACTGACCTTTTCTGTATTTTAATACAGTTATTTCTATCGACAGTTACTGGCCATGCCCCCTAGTTATCATTTTCATTACATCAATTAGTAGGTACGTACCGTATATGTTTTTTAAATTGAGAGCTAACACACCTTTAAAGGCCAGATTTACTAAGCTGCGGGTTTGGAAAAGTGGAGATGTTGCCCATAGCAACCAATCAGATTCTAGATGACATTCTCTAGTATGTAACAGTTTAAAGAGATCTAGAATCTGA
>WWET01002725.1:0-10525 GCA_011038615.1 Limnodynastes dumerilii | reverse complement strand
ACCATTTAAATACAACCCCCCCGCCTACATAATGTATTTCAGACGTATTTTGGACTCACGTAAAATTGGCACGCCCACACGTATGTATTTACGTGACACTTACGTGAATGGCCCATACGTTCACAATTACGCTACGTTAATGAGCGTATTTTCTATGGTGCGCATTACGCAGTACCTACCAAAAGGCGACTTTACGTCTCCGCTTCACGTAAATTCGCTCGCATGCGTTGTTCTGGATCTGGGCCAATATCCTCATCCCTATATTTCTTAGTGTTATTTCACTTGACTCTATCTTTTGTCTGTCCCAGTCTCCTTGCCCTCCCCTTAGGTCTAAGCTGTTCTATTCTATCCACATAACTCAACCTCCCTAACTTCCCCGTCTCATTGTCCTCTGACTACCTGTCAGTTGCAGTGTCTAGACTGTGTCTAGCCACCAGATCTTGCTGCCAATGTGCCCTCCACATCTCTCATCTTGACCTCTCTGTTCAATATCCTCTCTTATTCCCCACATCATGACTTGTAGCTCCACTATCCTGAACCCTTTATCACTCTGGAACACAAGATCCATCTGTAACAAGCTCCCAGCCATACATGATCTATTTATCTCTAACTCCTTCAAACTCCTAGCTCTCACCAAAACATGGCTCTGCCCCTCTGGCACCACCTCTCCTGCTGCTCTGGTCTATGGAGGTCTCTCCTTCCTCCCACTCCAGCACCTCTAAACTAAACTCTCTTTTTCCACATCCTTTGGACTGACTCAATGGACCACCTCCCCTACTCACACACAGGGCCATTCCCTTGACCTTGTCTTCACCCATTGCTGAACTCTGACTGACTTCTCCATCTCCCCTTATCCTCTCTCTGACAACCACCTCCTCTCCTTCTCCCTCTTCTCTCCCGTCTCCCCAAAGCCAAATGCATGCTCATCAGATAGAACATCAGCACCCTCAAGATCCTAGCCTTTTCCTCCTCCCTTGACCACCTCCTCTCCCCCCTTACCTCTCTTGTCTGCCCCAATTAAGCTGGCTCCCTCTACAATACCACCTTCTTCTCTGCCCTTGACTCTACTGGCCCTTTACTCCATCTCCCTTTTCCGCTCTAACCCCCCAGCCTGTCACTCACTGAGCTCAGCACCAGTCCGGAAACGGAGTCTAACCCCAAGCCAGGTATTCACCAGAGCCCCTGATGGTGGGGATGCATTTGGCTGCAGGCAAGGGGCAGGTTTCGGCCCTCTGACCAAGCGCACAGACATAAAGATGGTGAGGTTAGATCCACAGAGAGCAGGAGTAGTAGTTGCAGGGAGTGGAGGCATTGCAGCTGAGGCTGGATATGATGATATGACTGGAACTGTGCTGTAACCAGGAGACACAGCAGTGCTGAGGCCAGAGGTGATGAGACACTGGAGCTGGACAGAGAGAGAGAGAGAGGCAGGAACCAGTGGAAGGTAACTGATAGCACGATGAGAAGCTGGAACAGAGTAGTGAAACACAACCAAGAACCAGGGAGCCAGAACACACAAGCAAGCTTGAGGACACAAATCAGCAGACATAGACAATCTGTTGTTTTGACAGGGAAGTGATGTCAGGCAGACCCTTAATAGTGCAGGTGAGTGAGGAGTTCAGCAAGCCATTCCATCACACCTTCTCAAACACATCTTTCCCACTGCCTACATCCATCTATTCAACCTTTCCCTCTCACCTGTTATCTTCCCTTCCTCTTTCAAGCATGCCCTTGTCTCTCTCATTCTCAACAAAAAAAAAAAAAAACTGGACCCTAGATCCCCTTCCTTCTATTGACCTATACCCTTTCTTTCAAACTCGTTGAACGCATAGTCTACCATCAGCTCACATACAACTCTCTCCTAGACCTCCTCCAATCTGGTTTCTGGCCCCTCTATTCCACTTAGACTGCCCTTACCAAAGTGACCAATGATCTGATATCTGCCAAATCCAAAGGCCACTACTTTTTGATCTATCGGCTGCTTTTGAAACCATTGAACACCCTCTTCTGCTTTAAACCTTTCACTATTTTGGTCTCACAGACACTGCTCTCTCCTGCTTTTCCTCCTGTGTCGCTGACAGCACCTTCTCTGTTTCCACCACTAGCTCATCCTCCCCTCCCTCTCCGCTGTTGGTGTCCCCCAGGGCTCTGTCCTTGGCCTGCTCATCTTCTTCCTGTACATCTCCTCACTGGGTGACCTCGTCAGCACCTTTGGTTTCAACTACCACCTCTTCGCTGATGACACCCAAATTTACCTCTTCTCCCCTGACCTCAACCCCTCTCTTCTGTCTAAAACTTCCGAGTGCCTTGAGTCCCTATCAACATGGATGGCCAAACACTTCCTCAAGCTGAATATGGACAAAAGGGAAATCATTGTTTTTCCTCCCCCTAGAATTTCCTTCTCCCCTACTCCATCACCATAACCATACCACTGTCTCCTCCTCCCCTCAAGATTACTGCCTAGGTGTCCTTCTTGAATCCACACTTTCCTTTATACCTCACATTCATGCCTTCTCTCATTCTTGCCATTTCCACCTACACAACACTGCTCGCATCTGTCCCTTCCTCACCAATGAAACTACCAAAACCTAAATCCACTCTCTAGTCATATTACGTCTCAACTACTGTAACCTCCTACTTGTTGGTCTCCCGCTCACCTGTCTTGCTCCCCTTCAGTCTTTACTCAATACTGCTTCCAGGCTCATCTTCCTCCCACGCTGCTCTACCTTGGCCTCTCCATTATGTCAAACTGTCCACTGGCTTGCTGTGCACCTTTAAGTCCATCTCCTCATCCACTGCTCTCTACCTCTCTTCCCTGATCTCCATGCACACCCCTTCCCGTCCTCTCCATTCTGCTAACCACTGCTGTCTGACCTCCCAACTGATCACCACATCTCACACCCATGTCCAGGACTTCTCCCGTGCTGCTCCTCTGCACTGGAATGACCTCCCTTTTTCAGTCAGATTCTCCCCTGCATTGCAGGTCTTAAAGTGCTCACTCAAAACACACCTGTTCAGGCTAGCCTACCCCTCTTCCACTTAACTTCCTCACTGTATGCTAATCTATCCTTTCTTCTTCCTTCCCACTCTCCTCTGCTCACACCAGCAGTCCACTTCTTTTCCCCTCCTTATGTCTTCTTTAAGTTCATCCCATCCACTTAGTGTGTTAGTTCATGTGAGCAGGGCCCTCCTAGTGTTGATTCCTCCTCTACCACTCCCCCCCCTCATTTCATACCCTCTTGTCCTCCTCTGCTACCCTTTTACCCTGTCCGTACCTGGTGGCTCCCTCTCAACCTCTCACTGCACTCTATACCCTCCTCCCTGATCTGCCAAGCTTGACACCTTGCGTTCTGTGCATGCTTTACTTTATTGTATTTTTGTGATATTTTTATATTTAAAATGCATGTTACAAAAAATAATAATAGTGATTTCAGATGTTAATCTTTGTTTGGCAATTCAGTTTGAAGAAAGTCTTGGTATTTGGGGAGTGTGTATAGTAAAAGTTCCTAACTTACAATTCATACTTTTGTTTTGCTTTAAATGATCTTAAGGTTAAATATTTACAAAACACCTCACCCTCCCTCCACCAACAACACATACAAGGATGTACAACATGGCAGAAGGCATACATGGGCACAGAGGATGGCTGGATGCATACAAACCCAAAAATAGATAGCTGGAGGTCTACAAGGGTAGCAACATAACGGTGGTAAGTTGCATACAGGTGCAATAAAGGATGGCTGAAGCATACAGGGGCAAGATAGGATAGTTGGAGGCATACAGAGGCAGCAAAGGCTAACTAGAGTCATACAATGGCAAGAAAGGATGACTGAATGCATACAGGGGCAGAAAAGGATAACTGGAGGCATACACAGGCAGGAATGTGTGTATTGTATGGCTGTAATAAGGAGACAGTCTGTGTTGTATGGCAGCAATTAGGTAGCAATGTACTTTCTATTGTTATAATTAATCTTTATTGCAGAGTCTGTGCTGTATATATGTTAGTGGGATATTTACTGTGTCACTATAACAGTGATAAAATTGTATATTGCATTCTTGTAAAACTGGGTACATGCTGGGATTCAGAATCATTACTGTGATTATTCACGATTCTACAGCTGATCTTTGTACCATCCACACTGAAACGATTCCCCTCTGGATTGTACAGTACACCCAAAAGAAAGAAGAAGACATTAAGCATCACTGAGCAAAAAAATTATGAGATCACAAAAATCAAATCACACTATCAGATACTGGTTCAGGTGATTCTGCAGCATCACTGGATAGTACACACTGGTAAGATATCTGCTGAAAATGTCATTACATTGTGTGATCTGCATGGTTATCGGAAGAAAAAGCCCCTAGGCATACACTGCTTTACACTGAGCTGTAAAGCAGTCTGTAGGTGCAGTGGTTGATTCACAGTATATTTTCATGGTACTGTGTTACAAGTATACTCTATCCATAACTATTTGGCCAGCCCTTTTAAGTAAGTAATGGTTTCCTATCACAATATTCCCCTGGTGGGTCATTCACACCCCAGTCTGACACTACCTGTAGGACCAAATCTATTTCAATGAATGTTGTGGCTGCATCTGTTATTAGTTCCATCTATGCGCAGACTATGTGGCCTCACTAGACCACTAGGGAGATGTCCGTAAAACACCTAATGGCGAGAGATAAAATATACGCTGTAGCTTTGTGTTCTGGAGACACGTCATGTAGAATAGAATCTTCCCCAAAGTGAGTTTCTAAAGGTTGCTTCTTGTACCTTGTCCAGCCCCCAGATGTTCCTGTTCCCGACTTTCTCCCTCAAACTTTTGGATCTGAAACTTGAAGTGACATTATTTTATTTAAACATTGGGAATTCATTCATTTATAGGTTCTAATTGTGTGACGTTTGTGATTTCAGCTTTATTGTATTACAGAATTTAATTACATATTTTGCAGATATGTAGAATCTGTATTTTCTCTTTTTGCTATTACACTTTTCACAGGCCAAACCCACCAGATTTTTTCGGAGAAGTTCTGGCCTTTCTTTGCACTAACTTCACAGATAAAACTTGTCACAGAGAATTACCATATTTTGATTTCGAAATCACAGTGTCTAAATGGACAGCTGAAGTCTTAACATTAAATCTGCTAAATAAAGGTGTCTCACAGCTTACTCATCCAAGTTCCAGATGACAGACTGTCACCACAACATACAGGCCTGTGTGAGAATAATTATTTCAATCTAACGATATACCAAATTCAGTGTCATTTTTTTCAAACATTAAAACAAATGATGTCATCGGGAAAGTTTATTTTTAACTTTTTTTAACCATATTAACTGACAGACAAGAAATTTCTACTGCTGCATATGACAGGAATACATTAAAGTCAATTATTATAGGAGTTTTTTTTAACAAAATAATTTTTTAACAAGAAGTATATGAGTTAGCTTAAATATATTGTTGATTTTACAACTTTGTCAAAACAGTTCCAATTTGCAAAATTGACTTCTTGCAGCATCTGGAAGTACAGTGACATAAGAGGTGCAGTGTAGTGAGAGAGAGGAACCAAGGGCCGAATTCAGACTTCCGTTTGCAAACGCGATCGCAAATATAGGCTCGCACGTAGCATGGAACACCCACCAAAACCCCAGTCACTCCCCTTGCTCCGTGCACTCCGTGCTCACGTAGACTCAAACAACCATAGACCACCTCTATCTTTCCGTGTGCAGTCCCGAGTGTATGTGTCCTCCGTACATGAGTATGATGATAATCGCACCCACTTTCCTTCATTTAAATGCCTCTCCCCGCCCATTTTTACTTAAATTCTCCTGTGCATATATTTGCGTTGCATATCCAGATGTATGTACCCACATGCGTATCATACGTCCGCCCGTAAAGCAGTGCCACGCATATAGTCTACGTCAACTATTTACAAAAAGTTACAACCCTAAAAGGGAGTCGCCATGAAAACGGAAGTCTGAATACGGCCCCAAGTTTCTACAGGAGAAATAGTTGTAGGGATGGGGGAAAGATTAAAAGAAAAGGAATACTATAATACGCCACTGAATAGCTAGACTACTCAGTAGATGTTGGTGGTCTCCATGGACAGAAAAAATGTAATCTTGGAGATAGTTTGAATGTAAAAGTGGCATGAGTTTAAAAGGGATAAGTATAAAAGACTATAGTGCCAAAAAATTATTAAAATGAATACTAAATAAATAAACGGTCGCCTCTGAGGAAGTGGCCGATGTGCCATGAAACGCATCAGAAAGGCTCTTATCCTTTAATCCCATTGGGACTCTGTGTTTGGGAACTCAACATGTGACACCCCAGTGCAGGGGCTAGCGTGCTCGCTGCATGGTGAGCGCGAGGGAGGTTTGTGGACATGTGCGGGTGGTTGCTTAGCAACCATCAGCTGAGTTGGTAAGGACACGAGCTGCAGCGCGGGAGTGAGAGGGGACACGAGCGGAGCACGAGGGGGTCTGGAAGTTTCTTCTGTTGCGCGAGGAAAGCGGGTAAACGAGGCGGTAAGGGCAGTTGGAGTCAGTCAGCTGTGGTGAGTGCAAGAAATAGGTCACGGTGACGGAGGGAATCGATGCTGAGGAGAAGGAGCGGAAATCTTTTAGCAGTAGGCTCAGTCGGAGGGTGAAAGGAAAAGGAAAGAATTCTGTTGGCATAAGAAGCAAAAGTGTGAGAGAAAGAGCGGTGTTAGTACAAGCGATAACGCTGCTGAACGAAGGAATGGGAGCCGGACAATAACAGAAGGGTTGGAGACGGTGATCTGACTAGTTTAGATCTACAGGATATCAGGTGTGACAGTTCTGGTTGGGAATGGTGTGAAGGGGAGGAAATAGGTTGCTACAAGGCCTAAATTAGTAACAAATGAGAAATAAAGTCGCTTATATCACATATTGAAACAATATGAAATTATAAGGTGGAATTATGAGGAGTGGATAAAGAAGCTTATGCACACATGACTTTAAAGCGAATTGTGTCTGATATTAATAGCGCTAAACAGTGCCTTGTACTTTCACAGAGCAGCATTATTAAAGTGACTTGTGCCTGAAATTAATAGTGCTAAACAACGCCTTTTATCTTCAATGAGCAGCATTATTAAAGTGAATTGTGCCTGATATTAATAGCACTGAACAGTGTCTTATACCTTTCCAGAGCAGCATTATTAAAGTGACTTGTGCCTGAAATTAATAGTGCTAAACAACGCCTTGTATCTTCAATTAGCAGCATTATTAAAGTGACTCGTGCCTGATTTTAATAGCGCTGAATAAAGCTTTGTGCCTCCACATAGCAGCAGTATTACAGTGACTTGTGCCTAATTTCAATATTGCTGAAACAGTATTATCCAAGTAAAATTTATTGGGAAGTGCGGTCAACAAACATCGGTGACAGATAGAAAAAAAAGTGAAAACATCTTCCTGTGGAAGTGGAACTTTAATAATACAAGAGATTATTGTAAATGTTATTTTTTTTCCGTTATTTATTAATGTTGTTTTTTTTTTTATTAACTTTGCCTAGAGGTGGTACTAAGATGAGAAACAAATGTGTAAATTATTTCTGGTATCCAATTTAAAGGGTTATTAACTTTGTTAGGAATTTAGGAATTATTTAAATACTATGAGGGGGATAGAATTTTAATGGTATTATTGAATTCAATAATATATTTCAGAGGTAAAAGTTTAGTCCCTCAATTTGGGATATTGAGTTTATGAGAAAGAATGGCATATTGTGAGAAGTTTTGCTTCTAAAATAAAAAATCGAAGGATTCATTTAGCCCCGTTGGTGTCAATGTTTTCAAAGTTGACACCCAATACATCTCCCTTTGAAGTAGGCGTTTAATCCTATCTCCACCCCTTTTATCTTTGGGGACATGTTCTATGGCTTTGATGCGCATAGTTGAAGGACATGCGCCATGATGGTTCAAGAAATGGCGTGATAGGCTATGATTTGTCACCTTATTAATTATGTTACGTTGGTGTTCTAAAGCACGTATTTTGAACACTCTCTTTGTTTGGCCAACATAACTCAATCCACAAGCACATGTGATCAGATATACCACGTGTGTGGAATTACAGTTCATGTATGTATTAATTTTAAACACCTTCTTTCCTTCATTACTCTTAAAGCTTGAATGGTCCCTCTGTACATACCTGCACATCTTGCAAGTACCACAGAGGAAAAAACCATTAGGCTTAAATACAGATAAAGCTCTATCAATTTTAGGTGAAGGCAAGAAACTTGGGGATAACCAGGATTTCAAATTCTTGGCCTTACGGAATCTAACTACAGGTTTATTCGGAATTATTGGAGCTAGTACAGGATCCAATTTTAACACTGACCAATGTTTACTCATTAGTTTCTTGATATTACCTCCTAATGAGGAATAATCAGTAATTAGAACACAGTTATTTTTATCCTCTATTCTTTGATTTCTAGTTTGATATTCCAATAATTCATCTCTATTTTTAGACCTAGCTTTTAGATAACTATTATGGATTAACTGAGGAGGATAACCCCTTTCTGTAAATTTGTCGTTTAGTCTATCTGAAAGATTATCAAATTTTTCTATTGTAGAACAATTTCTACGAAGGCGTATGTACTGTGAGTAGGGTATATTTTCTTTCCACTGAGGTAGATGGCAACTCTGGAATTGGAGGTAGCTGTTGGAGTCAACGGGTTTGAGGTAAGTTGATGTTATAATCACCTCAGACTCCGTATCATTCTCCAACAGCAAATCAAGATACTCGATCTTGTTTCCCCCGAACTTTGCTGTGAATTCAAGTCCATACTCATTTTCATTTAGACCAGCGGCAAACTCCATAAAGTGGGATTCGGAACTAGTCCAAATCAACAGCAGGTCATCTATATATCTTCTGTAATATACGACTGGTATGTCGTGGAGACGACCATGGATGTATCTTCGCTCCCAGCTTCCCATATACAAATTGGCGAAGCTGGGAGCGAAGATAGTTCCCATGGCCGTCCCCCTTATTTGTAAATAGAACTTATCCTGAAACAGGAAGTAGTTATGCGTCAAAACAAATTTGACGCACCGTAAGATGAATTCTGCCTTATTTTTTGGGAGATTCGGATCAGAAATTAGTATTTCCTCCAAAACTTTCAAGCCCGCCTCATGAGGGATAGAGGTATATAGGGCTGACACATCTATCGTGCACCAGCTATATCTCTTATCCCACTTTAGCTCTTTTACAGACTGTAAAACTTGTGTAGAGTCTTTTACATAGGACTCTAATGCTGGTACATATTTTTTAATATAACAATCGATGAATTCCGAAACTCCAGAAGTAACCGACCCAATCCCCGAGACTATTGGACGTCCTGGGGGATTGAGCCGGTCCTTATGGAGTTTCGGAAGATGGTAAAAGGTTGCAATTCGTGGCGTATCATTAAGGAGATAATTATATTCTTCCTGTGATATGGCTGATGATAGTAGTCCTATTTCTAACAATTCTTTTAGTGATTCTACATATTGTTGTGTTGGATCCTCTGGCAGGATTAAATAGAACTGGGTATCTCCCAATAGCCTGTAGGCTTCCTCCAAGTACTTAGCTCTATCCATTAGGGCTATCCCTCCCCCCTTATCGGCCTGCTTGATAATCAGGTCGGTGTTACTGTTAAGGCTTTTTAATGCCTGTTTCTCTTTAAAAGTTAAGTTAGATTTTTTAGTTGTAATGTCTAAGTTATCAATCTCCCGTTTCATTAGGTCCATAAAAATATCTATATGGCTCCCTCGTGATTCTACGGGGTAGTATTTTGAACGAACTTTAAGACCTGTTTCATTTTTAACCATTGACACATTGGGAATCTTTTTGTCGTTTTTTAACTTCCTGTTTAGAGAAATGTCTTCTCAATGTTAGGTTTCTGGTAAATTTTAACAGATCAATTAGTAGATCAAACTTATTTGGGGTACTTGTTGGTGCGAAGGTTAACCCTTTTCTCAAGAGGTCGGTCTCTGCTTCACTAAGGGGAAAACTGGAAAGATTAAAAATACCGTGTTTTACCCTTTTATCTTTTTCGTATCTGGTTTTCTTTGCTCTTTTACCTCTTCTATGAGGAATTGATGTTTCCGTTGTGGTAGAGATGTATGTAGAGTTTTTATACTCAGATGATCTGGTGGTTTGGTTTTTAAACTTCCCTCTTCTAAAAAAGGTTGGTCAGAGGATGTAGAGGCTCTTACTCCTTGTGGAGAGTTGGCTATCTTAGGGATCTGATTCCTTTCATCCAGATTTTCTAGGATTTGGAATCTATTATGGCTGATGACTTTATCTTCTTTTATGTTTGATTCCCCTAATCTAGGTTTTGCCGTTTTAGATATACTGTTCCCTTTAAGGGGACATTACCCTCTCACTTCTCTCCATTCTGATTCATCCGATTTATTTACAGAAGGTCTTCTAGAACCACTTTGTTTATAGTTAGCTTTTGAATTATATTTAGGGTTTTTATAGTCTATATTCCTAGTAAACATCTTCTTTTTTGGCCAATCTCTTACTCTA
>WWET01002724.1:210930-222558 GCA_011038615.1 Limnodynastes dumerilii | reverse complement strand
TATATATATACATTTAGATATTTCCCTGATGAAGTCCAGAGGCAAAGATAAGGACGAAATGCGTTGGGTTAATTCTTAACCTATGCTGTGTGGCTCTGACCATTAAAAGATAAGCTTTATCTTTTTATCTTTGGTGTACGCATTTTATCTTGATTATGTTATGATTGATGTTATTTACTTATTTAAACATACTGCACTAGATGGCTGTCCTTTTTATGTGTTCTTCTATATGAGTACCATTCCTGAGGGCTAGAAGAATATACATGGAGCCAAAGAACCCATTATACATCTGTTTTCCAGTTGCATCCGGTACTAATACATCCTTACCACTTTGGATATTCTCTAGGTCAGTGATGGCGAACCTCTGACACAAGTGTCATAGGTTTTACTGATTGCGGCGGCGGATGTGCGTGGTGAGGGGTGGGGAGAGGTGGTATCAGCTGCAGGGGATATGGCTAATACCGCCTCTTTCCCCTACAGCACCTGATTGGACACAGAGAGTGACGTTGCGTAACCTATGTCACGCAGCGTCAGAGCGGGAGGAAGAGAGAGCGCGCCACAGAGGAGAGCAGAAAGCAGAGGTAAGTTTATTTTAAGTTTAAATTATTAAAAAAGGCTGGGCACTAATAAAGGGGGCGAAAAGGCTGGGCAAAAAAAGGGCACAATAAGGCTGGGCACAAGGGGCAAAAAGGCTGGGAACTAACAAAGGGGGCAAAAAGTGCCAAAGGCACAATAAGAGGACAAGACTGGGCACAAAAGGGCAAAAAGGCTGGGCACTAAAGGGCAAAAAGGCTAGGAACTAATAAAGGGGGCAAAAAGTACCAAAGGCTGGGCACAAAAGGGCAGAAAGGCTGGGCACAATAAGGTGACAATAAGACTGGGCACAAAAGGGCAAAAAGCCTGGGCACTGAAAGGCTTGGCACTAAAAGGTTGGGCACAAAAAGACTGGGCACTAAAATGCTGGGCACTAATAAAGGGTAAAAAAGGCTGGGCACATAAAAGGGTGCAATAAGGCTGGGCACTAAAGGGCAAAAAGGCTGGGAACTAATAAAGGGGGCAAAAAGTGCCAAAGGCACTTAAAAATGTAACTCTTTCTTTACTAGGGCTGCAAATATCACAAAATTATGGATATTTCTAGAAGTGACGTCACCCGAGGGAAGCTAGATTTTTTTCCAAATTTTGACACACCGAGCTCAAAAGGTTATCCATCACTGCTCTAGGTGGTGGATCACGTTCTGGTTACTTCACATTGGTGCAAATTCTTTGTTATTTGTGAAATTACTACACTATTTTTTGTCTTTGCAGTATTAATTCATGGGAACTAATGGATACATCCCCCAATTCACACTAAATTGATGATTTTCTTCTAGACATGCTCAGTGTAAAACATACAGAGATAAGCTACGGGTGTGCGTCTCAGCCTGCATTAGGCCTATGGTGTTAATACTGAATAACAATCCTCCTCGTTGCCCAACTTAGCTGTTCTCTGTGTCCTCTTTCCTCTCTTCTCAGCACCATTGGATACTCCCAGGACTGACCCTGTCCCTCTCTTGCTAGACTGCAATGCTCTCAAGTCAATTCCACTTATAACAGGCAGAGTTGCTTATGAGATAGATAGATAGATAGATAGATATGAGATAGACAGATAGATAGATAGATAGATAGATAGATAGATAGATAGATAGATAATGAGATTATTTGGTCAATTAATGTATCCCATTATTGACCATTCCACTAGAGTAAGCCTGGCCAACAGAGCATAGCCATAGCTAATAGCTGACAGGGCATGCTGGGAAATGTAATTTCCCATTAATTGGAGAGTCACAGATTGGCCAAGACTGCACTAGACAGATGCCACTAACTGCAGCAGTGACATCTGCTGTTCATAAGCAGGTATTACAGCCATTATTTCTTGTAATGTTCCTTGCTATGGTACATTGGCCTCTCTTGATATATTAAATAAATAAGCATCGCAGGAACACAGAAAATAAACAACATGACTGAAGTATAAAAATTCTGAAGATTCCAACAACGTATAAGCAATGGAAGATTTTTCTCTCTACCCCATGAAACAGGATCTATCCTAATAATGTTACCTCTAAAATTAAGATTTGTAAATAAGCATCTCAGTTACAGACCCTCCAACATGACCCATTTCATTTGGTTCAATATACTCCGCACCTGAGCTTCCAACTGTCACTCATCTGGTGATATAAATTAACTGATATTTAAAAACCTATGTCTCTTCTACAAAGGAGGTTACCATAGTAACTGACAGTTGCAAACTGAGAAGCAGAGTATTCTGTACCTAATGGAATGTGTCATGTTGGAGGGTATGCAGTTACAGGAGTCAAGTATTCTGTATTACCTATTGCCCATGCTATTTAAGGAGCAGAATTAAATTCCCCCTTGCTGTAAAGATTGTTCCAGTGAGACTCCAATGAAGGTGTCAAATGATAAAACTGATAAACAGCAATGCTATTATATACACTTAAAACTGCTGAGTATTTAAAGCAGACGTAAGCATTGGATAAAAAAAAAGGGTTCTACTATAAGGCAAAATAAAATGATTGTACGTAAGAAAGGAAAACACATTTGGGACCACAGAGGTCTCTGTTTTGTTTGGATGAATGATGAGATCTGGTAGTTTTTTCACTCCCGGAGCTCAGTATACACTGAATTAGTATCCACAAGAGAGATTCCTTCTGTGTTTACCTACAACCGGCCAAACAAAATCTGCAGTTTCTGGAATTAAGGAATTAAACCAACAAGAACTCCTTAGTGATCGCTCTAATTCTAAACAGCTCCCAGCCTTTTATACCAGCCTGTGTCTCAAAGCCGGTTATATATGGAGGGGGTCTATAAAATAGCTCTGTTTTGAACATTAGTAATTAGGTTTCATGGCTGCGTATATTTGGCTTCTGAACTTTATTTCAGACTATAATGATTTGCTTTGGTGCTTTTCCTTCCTGGGCAGGAAAACATTGCTAAACTGCTCTTTTCCTATAGTCCTACAGTATTCTAATTACTTGACTGCAGTCTTTCCAGTTAATATGGAATGCTCTACAACACTAAGAGCCAGATTTACTAAACGGTGGAAAGGAGAAATGGAGATGTTGCCCATAGCAACCAATCAGATTCTAGCTGACATTCTTTAGTATGTAATAGAAAAGAGAGAGCTAGAATCTCATTTGGAGCAACATCTCCACTTTTCCTTTTCTGGAGTTTAGTAAATCTAGCCCTAAGTCTATTTTCTGTATGGGAACTCCCCTGTTAATCTCCGCACGGATCTGCATTCTGCTGCCTACTTACCTTCATGTGGTAAACAGGGCCAGATTAACAATGGGGCTAATGGGACTACAGACCCGGAAAATAGGCCCGCTCACAATGCAGATCTCCAGGCCCACTCGCTGCAGTGCATAAGGATGAATGTCAGGGACTGACATCCTCCTCCAAAGCAAATATTAATATATTATAATATATAATTAATATATTGTGTGATGGTAAGTGATGCAACCTGCAGAAGTAGTGCAAAATGCTTCATCAAGCCCCGTTCTACCCCTAGTAACAGCACATATGGAAGCTTTGACAGGCAGGGGGTGGGGCTTAAGGACACAATTTGCATAAAATCGTGACATCAAGGCCCACCCCCGTACCAACATTTCTTTCTACCCTCTGAGACCTCCCGGAGGGAAGAAATTAAGTCGGCAATCCTGCTCCTTCCATAAATCTGGCGCCTGCTCAGTGCAGTCGCTTTCAGAGGCTGGCAACTTAAGAATGCGCTCGGCACTCAGTCTGAGTGCTGAGCGCTGTTTATAAATACATTGCAGCAGCTGATAGCATACTACTATTCTCTGCCAGAAGAGGACTGCGCTAAGTGAGGATGGCATAGTAAATTTAAGGTAGGGTCCAGGGATAGTAAGCGTGTGCGCAAGGGGAGTGGTTTCCTCTCGCACCTACGGAAGGCTGGAGTACAGTGGAAATCCGCCATCAGAGTTCCGAGTGTGGCGGTATGGTAAGTCCATGATTGGGGCCTGAGGGCATCATATATGCAAATCTCTGCCTGAAATCCCATCCCTTGTCTATCAAAGAGGCAACCCATAGCATTACTGAGCATTGGGTGAGGCTTAATAGGTCATCAACCCTTATCTATTCTTAGTAACAGTCAGGGTTTGAGGCAGTGTTTGCATTAAAGCACTGCCTCAAGCCCAGCCAGGGTATTTGCCTGCTCTCCCAGGATTCTAGGAGCAATGGGCTGGATCCAGACCTTGTTAAGTGCATGAACTTAGTTACACATGGGCTAAACCATATTCATTTCAGGGGAGTCATATTCCATCTGCTGCAAATAGTATTAGAGTTGAGAGGTGATGTTTCCTATCCCAAGTCTAAATAACAGTGTGATAGTAAAGCTGGTCAGTATCTGTGTGCAGTAAGCAATTCAAAGATATATCCCTGCATGCAAAGGATACAATTAACTTGGCTCCCCCTGAATTCAACATGGTTTAGCCCAGGAGTAACTAAGTTCATACACTTAACAAGGTCTGGATCCAGCCCAATATTTTGACATCTCTGTGTAAGTATGGATCCGGTCCCAAATTCCTACCAAATCATGACAGTTTAAATAACACCCCTGTTCCTTGATCAATACATATGAAATACATTTCTCCCTCCCAGCCCGTTCGCTCTTCCAACAGCCTCCGCCTCACCACCCACCTGATTACCACCTCTCATTCCCACATCCAAGACTTCTCCCATGCTGCCCCTTTGCACTGGAGTAACCTACTACAGTCCATTAGACTATCCACCACTTTCCAAGTGCTCCCTAAAATCTTACTTCAGACTAGCCTACCCTACCCTTTCTCATCCCAACTTAACCCCTTATTTCTAAATCTAAATTCTTTCCTTCCCCCTTTCCCTCATTTATTTTTTACCCATATCGTTTTTTGTAATATGACTATTGTTTGTCTCACTGTGCATAATTTGTAGCGCCTTATAAATAATTGATATTATTAATAAAAAAAAAAATGAAAAAAAAGTATTAACAACATGGTACTTTTGAACGTTTGCACATTAATTTTTATATGAAAGGAATTATAACATTGTTTACAGTGTGAAGCATCGCTACTTGTGTGTAGATTACATTTATAGCACTACTACTAGAAAAATTACATTTATTGATCACTGTACATTACAGAATGAAGGTCCTTTGGAGGTTCTATCTGCAATCCTGGTTGCAGGTATTAAATGCCCAATATATCAAACAGAAACATAGTGGACAGTTTCAATAAAACTCCAATGTCAATGGTGTCCTCTGTCTGTATTTAGTATAACAGAATTGTATACTGATCGGGTCATAATGAAGGTGTCCTATGTCTGTATAGTGTAATAGAATTGTATTATGGTCGGGTCATGTTGGGGTGTAGTGTCCTATGTCTGTATGGAGTGTAATAGAATTGTATTATGATCATGTCCAGTGGTCTCTGCTACAGTTACCCTTGGATGAAAAAGTAAAATATACATTTTATTAATTTAATAAAAAATATGGAGAAACCAACTGCGAAATATAAACAAGTTTTATAGTGTATAAAGATCAGAAAAGTGATTTGAAATCTGATGCTTCGGCCTCTTTATTTCTTAGCGTTACTTTACTTATGAATGTCCAAGAAAGGACTAAATTACAAGCTGCCCCAATGGATTATTGTCGAAGACTGTTTAACCACAATATAGAACCTTAAATGTCCAGATTTTAATATTAGGAAGCACCTATAATTAGTTAGAGTCTAAATAAATGTTCAGTCTCAGACAGATTTGGAAAAAAGTGCGGAATACACAGATATATAAATTATGTGAATGTCTAAGATTAGGAGTCAAACAGAAAATCTTGCTCTAACCTCCCTACTGATGAAACTGTGCGCTATCACAGTGAAACGCGTCTAGGTGTCCAGGTGCTAACAAGACTGCTTTCCACTGGTGCACTTTTACAATAGCCTCTACCTCTGCCTATATCACAGAGTCTCAAAGAGATAATAAGCATCTATATCAAAAACCTCCTACTTTAAATGAACCATCTATATGGCCGCCAACAGTTAATTACATCCTGCTGAGCACAATCCCATCTGCCCGGAGCACGTCGCTCATTCTGTCTACAGTGTCACTCTGGCCAGAACGCTGCACGAGAGCTCATCTCATCTTTATTGGGGCTCCACCTAAACCTTACCACTGATTGAGCCTACCGCCTACTGTTGGGTGGTTGTCCGGAGCATGCCGCTCATCACTATTACAGTGTCCACCTGTACTTGCCTTCTGGAGGTCGGAACGCCATACGAGAGCAATTCACTGCCTATCATCAGAGCTCTATGTGGTAAGAACTTACCAGCCATGCTGGTCTCTCCAGGCACACTGTTTACTTCTAATTCCTCCACAGCATTATTTGAATTTATTTGCAGGACATTTATTCTGCTCCTTATTTGGTGGACTTATAACTAGCAACCGTACAGCTGGGTTCCAATAACCTCTATTCTCACACTGCAATTTGTCGGCCATACCATCTACTGAGCTCCATATTACAGGAATTTATTCAGGCTTTGGATATATGCTTTTAGTGCACCTATTTCTTTATACTTACCTATTCTTAGTCCACCTAAATCCCTGCAGGGTCATTACTATGTTCTAAATAACAATAGGTAACATATTGTGGATTACGCTCTTGTTGTTATTTTTATGCTTTTTAAGTTTTAAATAAATTTAGCATTTTATAATATATATTTTGGTGTGTATTTTTGGTAAGCCCTACCATCATCTCTCTTGTTCAGTTTTTGTATTTTATATAGGGCTGGCAATCCCTATTTGATGGTATAAGTCAGGGGTGGCCAAGCTCGGGCCTCGTGAGCTACCAATGGTCCATGTTTTCCAGGTCTCCTTGTTGGTGTGTTCATTACTAACTGACACATTCAAAAAAATCTACAGTTGGTAGTGATTATCTCACCTCTGACTCTCTGAGGAGACCTGGAACACATGAACCGTTGGTAGCTCACGAGGCCTGAGCTTGGCCACCCCTGGCTTATGCCATAGCAATCGATCCCTGGAGGTAAGCAACCCTACTCGCTAACCCTAAGCCTCCCCCCCACAGCCTAACGCTAAGTCTCCCTCCCCCAGTCTAACCCTAAGTCCCCCCACCCACGGCCTAACCCTAAGTCCCCGGCAGTGGCGCTTCTGAATATGAATGGGTGAGTTTGCCGATCGCATACTCACCCATTCATAAAAAAATTATCTAAAACTACTGTCATTCGAAATAGAGACAGCCGAAAAGCAACTTTCAACTGTCCCATCCATTATTCAGTACGGGGACTCGCAACGCTAAACGAGTGCCCCATGCCCCTTGCTATCTGTCTCTCCCCACTAAGATGTGGCACGAGGGCGGTAATTTGTCAGATCAGACAATGTACACTGCGAGAAATCAGGATCCGACTACTGTAATGACCTCTTTCACACCCTTCCAATAGGAGATGACTTTGAAGACATTACAAAGGGTGAGATAATTGCTGCCACTGTGTTGTACATGTGTGAAATAAAGTCTTACTGTACGTAGATATTACTTGTAATTATTTTCTCATACTTTTAGTGTGTTCATATTACATACAACCGAAGGGTTTGTAGTATTCATACCATACTATTCATAACATTTTACAGTACACTATACAACACACGTTTTGTCCATGTAGCTGTTTTGAGCTTTGCTGCTATGGGCCTGCACGCTATGTGCCATAATCCACAGAACTCTGTTGTTTGTGCTTTCGGATCGCAAAAGCCGCTTACCTCTGTGACTGGCCCAATAAGGAAGCCTTGGAAAAAAAAAAACCATTTAGGAACCAAGGTCCGGATTCAGTTACGTAGATTTTGTCTTCCATACGTTGTTTTAAGAATTTAGCTACTACGCATGCATAGTAGCTTATTTATGCTATCTATGTAACATTTCTGTACGTTGATTGCGTGCACAACGTACGGAAGACGAAAACTACTGAATCTTGACCCGATATTCTAATTAATCGACTAAATCTTACCTTTAGCATGTCCCATTTCATGTCTGAGTGTAACCTCTTTAGCAGAACTAACGCGATAGGCCCTGTAACCTTACTACAAGGCATGAAACATATAAAGCACTGGCGATAGGTTTTTACGCTAACAAACTGATAACTTAATGCAAGAATGTCCACACTTTAACAAGTCATTTTGATCTTTATTGTTTTGGTAAAAGTTATGTTTGCCAAGTTAACAAAACAAAAGCAGAATGGAACTTGGGTTTGGCATCTTACAACTCCACTCAGCAGCACAAACCAGGTATAAATTCTTCAAATAAAACCAAACCGTATTCTCTAACATAATCCAGAAACTGCCTGAAAACTTGTGGACTGCAAAGGTATCAGTATAAAATGTAAGAAAATTCAGCTTGTAAAGATAGTTCTTTTCTATAAAACTATATAAGCGTTTAATAAGAAAAACATTAATTTCAAAGTCTACAACAAATACATCTTGTAAAAACTCAATAAATTATATATATTTTATAAATTTATAATATCTAGTGACATTTCAATCCATGCACAACCTTGTACTTTTTTTTTTATTTTTTTATTTTAATTTCATTACTGGAAAACAATATGTTAGGTACTTGGAATGTACATCATTAGCAGACATCTGTAAGAAAATATTCTCTTAAATAAAAAACAAAAAAAAGTATTTATAATATTTTCAATCTGTATGGCAGACAACCCGAACGCAACATAGTTTTAACTTCTCTTTACCAACAATGAGTGCTCTATATTGAAAAGAGGGAATAGATCCCAAGAAATGTCACCCTTGCTACAACTTATTTCTGAAACAATGGCACGAATATGAATTCATGATTTACTAAATCAAGCTTATTAAAGCAGTTATTTAGACACATGAACGTGGCCAAAGATTTACACATTGGTGAATTCATAGCATGCCATTAAAAATAACTGATTGTACAGACAGGAAACTATTGGTGACATTTTATTTATATTAAAAAAAAAAATGTTGTAACCAGCCAAATAAGTTATTAAAGGGCAGTAATAATTACAATAAGAAAATCTATATAGGAATATTTTTTATTAATATTTTGTTTGCTTTATTTTTGGATGTTTAAAGAAGGAAAACAAGAAAATGAAACATTCACATTCAGGGTAGGAAAAAGAGGGGGGTGAGCTCATTCTTTTCAAAATATATTTTAATACTTCATTTAGAAAAATGTGTTTATTGCAATATAGTAGTAGAATTCTGCTTTCCACTGTGCCTAGAACACAATAAATACTGTATTGATAGCATTGATGTTAGCAAAACAGTTTTAACGACCTTGAGGTGTACTGTTCAAGGTTAATCAAGAGCAATGAGTGTCAACCATAACATTGCTGTACACATGAAAGAGTAATCATCAATGTTTATATGAGTGTTTCAAGCAGTTTTAGCTCTTCGATTATTAATGTCTTTCAGGCTCCCCTTTTTAACAATAAAAATGAGACAAAAAATTCAGACAATAAAGATACAAATTAGATAAATATAAATTAGAGTACTCTTTTTGAATGCTGCTGTAAATCATTTTCTTTTGCAATGTTGCATTGCCCTTTCTACTAAAACAGCAAATATATACATACAATCATATAATGCAGCTAATTAAACGGACTATACATTTTTTACACTTTCAAATATTGTGAATAATCGCACATTAAACAAAAAAAAAAAATGTAAGCAGGATATAATTTCTCTGGATTGTTAATAAGTTAAAATTTAAATTCTGTGAGCATATGGTGTTTATAGTAAAGCTACAACTATATAAGTAAAAGATTGTATATGTTAATATAGTCTATAAATAAACTTTACAAATATACAGGTTAAACAAAATGACAATTTTTAAAACAAAACTGTGACAATATAAAATTATATTATTCCCCAGCTCAGTGTTATCTCAGATCTTAACGCTTCTTAACAGAGGTGACACGGGCATTTGGCAAATTTGTGGCTAGAATAAGACAGACAGACGAAGCACTAAAATAGCTCCATGTAAATATGAAAACGCCTGTCGCAATATTTGGAGCAATTTAGCTCGTGTAAGATTTTCTCAAATAATTGCTGTTTGAGAGACAGTATGGAGCAAATGTAGCACAATAAACAATTGCAAGCACACAGATAAAAAAAATAAAATGAACATATCAAAAATAAAATGAACAAACAGAAAACAGTCTAGCACTTTAAACACCAGCCTGACACCAGCACTGAATAGATTACTGTATCTTTGTACTTTTTTTTTTTTACTTTTTTTAAGATGAACTTTGTATATGTTAATTTACATCTTATTTTGTAAGTAACTATTTTGACTGACTGAACACCACTGGTAAGTGATTTTGAGTTTTTATGCAAAACTTTACTATTTTTTATATTTTTTTTTTTGTTGTGAAAAATGAAAAACAGGTAAAATGTGTGACATAAAAACCTCACTTTATCCCTGAATTGCATTAGGTCCAGTCTGAATATCAGCAAATATTAATCACATGTTGTAGAACTACAAGAATCTGCTCTTTTCTTTAACAGTTCTAGCCGGAACTATTTCTAAATCTTGGTGACTAAAAGGGAAGAGAACCAGGTCTTATCACTGTACAAAAGTTGTCCTCAACCTTAAGGTTGATATGCAATAAACCTCTAATAGCAACAGGGCTAATTTTATTCCAGTAGTAAAATTTGCAAAATTTAGCAGAATTAGCAAAAATGTATTTAGTCAATTAAATTTTATAATTGCTCACAGGTGACACAAAATTAAATTTCTCGTTGTCACTTACACAAAGGGTTAAATATTTTTAGCTAAACCTTATTTGTTCCAAATACATTCATTTTAGAGGGTAGAAAGAAAAGTATAAGCGCTTCAAAAAGGAAATTAGACCTCAAAAAAATCATAAACAAAATGAAAATAAAAACAAAACAAAAAAAACTTCAAAACTTTTTCGTTTTAGTTAAAAAAAACAAAAACAAATCGCCCACGCTGACTGACCAGAAGTTCTCTGGTTGCATTTTAAACCTCATTTTCTTTAATTTTATTCAATAAATAGCAAAATAATGCAAACTATATAAAATTAAAAGTATCCAAAATCTCATATATTACACAGTGTCCCTACTTGTATTTAAGGATCTATTAATTTAGACAAATCCCGTTCTAGTACGCCAGTGTGGACCCTTGTGCTTTCTTTCTGCTTGACTCTCTGCATGAAGTGCTGGGTCTAACGCCCTCTGCTGGCGGGTAGCTAATAACAACTGTATGTTAATGCCACAGCAATGATGAAAAAAAAAATAACAAAAAAACTTTTCAATAGCCTAATGATCACCTCTTATAATTTAAGAGTTTCTATTGAGAAAGTAAAGTAACTTGTTCCCTGCAAGTAAATAGACATTTTAGAAGTACTCAAAAAAAGTTCAGATTGCATAAAAAATACCTCTTAGGTTTACAATCTTTACAGGTGCATTATCTCACGCATCGGATTTACTCCTAGTATCACAGGCACAGATTGGTTACTCATCAGCGAATCACTAGAGGCCGTGGACACGGATCCCTAGTGTTTAACATTA